>JARJEC010012805.1:0-17212 GCA_030264575.1 Tachinus sp. AB-2021 | reverse complement strand
GATATTTTACACAATTAAATGAAACACATCAATATGGAACGAGATATGGCAATGGTCTTGCTATACCGAGCCATACCTCGACTTTATATAAATCTAACCCCAATTATTTAGGAATTGTATGTTATAACAAGCTACTCAATATGTATAAATCCTGCCGAATAAAAATATTTAAATGTTATATAAAACAGTTTCTGTTGTGCAAATAAACAAATACTTGAATGACATATTATAAATACCAGTGCATTTGTTTGTATTTGTCTTTATTTGTTGTTTTTTTATCGTTTCCATTTCTGTTTCTGTGTCAAATTTATTTTTTACTAATACAAGTATTTTTTAAATTATTTTTATAGTATATAGTAATTTTAATGTATTATTTTAATTATTTGTTTTTCTGTCAATTTTTTGTTATTGTAAAATATTGTATTTTTTTCATGACTTTTCCTATGTTCGTATGAATCTACTGGAATAAAAATTATTATTATTAATTACATACCTACTTGGATGGGTAATTGATACCGGTACTATCTTACTGTAAAACAATTATTGGCGCTCTAGACAGTGGAGGCAAATTTCTAAATTAACAAGCTTGAACTCAACACACACACATATACCTAGATTAACACAGCTGAAGGAGCTCGAGGTCAAAAACCACTTAAAATTTAGATAAAACCCTCAAGCCTTTTTAGTATATTGACAGCGGAACAATGCTGTTAGTAAATATTTTGCTTTTCTTTTTTCAAATTTGAAAAAAAAAATCAAATAGTGACGAAAATGAAGGGATAGCAAAAAAATTATCACCTGCTACGCAATATTTTATTATTATTAGTTTTAACAATAAACGCCAATAATACTAAATACGACCAATAAAAATTTAGAAAAAAGACAAAAAAAAACAAAAGGAGCAATTTAAATTGCTTCTGTATGTCACACTTGGGTAAATATCCAGCTTTCTTTATAACCGGCAATGGCGGTTATGAGATAGTATTAGTTGCTCTCTCCTGGTTCTTTTCTTACAAATGTTGCCCATCAAGCATAATGTTTAAGTTAAGTACTTCAGTTTGGACTAATTTCTGCGTTACTAGCTTTTATGAATTATTGTGATAATGAAGCCAACTCTACCATGTATTAGAATAATATGAAATGCCATTACATTTTTCTTTTGAAATCGGTGTCTTTTTAAAATGACTACAGGGGCACATAATTCTAAGTTTGGCTGAATAGAAAAATAATTGAGTTGAATGTCGCTATACTCACAAAGTATGTATAAATATTGTGATTTGTACTAGCTTATAGATAGGTAGCCTGCACGACACATACACAGAGCAGCTTGCGCAAATAGTATGCGCAGTAACACTTCTAACGCACACGATGACGCAGTCACATGGCCCATACGCGGGACGATCAATTTCCAATAAACTCGCGCCGCAGAGAGATAATAGATGTTTAAAAAACTTTTGTGAGAATTCGTTACCGTAGAATTAAACAAACACTTATAAGGCTTCCACAAATTGTATTGTCTCATGGAGTGATGGGTTTTTGCACTTGGACAGGTGTAATTTTAATTAACACACAAAAATTATTTTGGAGAAGCAGCAAATTTGTCGGCAGATGGTCAATGCAATAGAAATAATTAATTAAGCAGTCAGATAACTTAATAGCAGAACGCGTGGTGTCAGCACAACCGCATACAAGTTTCAAAAATTAGGTCAATGTAACTGATTTAGCAAAGCTAAAATTTGGTAATATGTCAAATTATTTTATCAAGTCCAAGAAACAAACACTCTGACACAGTTTTGAAAACCACTCAGTCAGCAGCCTGTACAAGTCCTGATAATGTGCGCGCTGCTTCTATTGGCTGGTGAGTGGGTTCTTGGGGTTAATTTTGTAGCTCATTTCTACTTTAAAAAACAACAAAATCGTTAGGTTAGGAGATTGTCAAATCGCCAAAACTTAAAATGATTTGTTTGTGAAAAATGTTAAGAAATTATTGATTTTGTTCTTGTCTTTCAGTGGTTCCCATACACTTTTAATGTCTGTTTACGACGTCATAAAAGTGTTAAAACACCGGTTGTGTAAAAATATTTTTTTTTTAGAATCAGCACACCAGTTGGGCTAGTTTTTAAGTGTTATTTTAACACAAACACGTTTTTTAACACGTTTATGACGTCACATGTCAAATAATCCCAATTTTATGAGACATGTCATAGTAGTAATAGCTTATGTTACCATACGTTATGTTTGCCTGCATCCAAACGAACATTTTATAAAGGTTGCCAATTGAATTTTCAAGTTTGGCGCCAAATTCAAATGGCTTTAACAATTAAAATTCAAAGATCTATTTTATAGGTTCTTGGTCTTTTTTATTATACACATATGTGTATTATAAACAATATGCAAATAATAAATAAAATTGGTTTACAAAACAATATTGCATATTATTAACAAATTTATCGATTTAAATTTACCGCCAAACATTTCAAGCTTCTAATAACTACTATCAACCTTTACATAATAGTACGTCCGATACCGCCAACGGTAAGGATTAGTATATCAAAAAGCAACGGATTGTTTATCTTGTGTATCTCTATAATAGTTTCCGCTTATGTTAAAATAACGCTTTTCAAAACTAGACCCCAGATGTGACGGTGGCAGTGACACCATGTTTCTAAAAAATTTAAAAGCTCATTACGCTTCAATTGGCAACAACACACTAAACCGTCACCTCAAGTAACTCACGTTAAAATGGTACAACCTGCAAAGTTGAGTAACACTGTGCCGTGTTTTTAAGTGCTCCAGTGGTTAGTTTGTTAACTACTATTCTCGGGTTTGATTACGGGCATCCTTTACTTGGAGGGTCGACTTTTTTCGATCAAGGAAAAGTACTATTGAGCACACGTTTTTTTGGTTAGGAAAAACTGTACCTTTCGTGTACTGTGCTTCAGATGTTGTGTGCACGTTAATGAATTCAATAATTTAGGTTGGAATGCCTGAATTAGCGGCAAAATTCCCAGATGTGGTTAATCTCTGGCGTTCGTGGATAAAAATAGAGTGATGTAAAATAATGAATTAAAGATGATTTTTCCCACTATTGTACTTGCTGTGTATACTTTTAAAAACCAAAAGTTTGCTTTGAATCACTCCGTATTATAAATAGTTTATTATTATGAAATACAACTTATTACAATATATACCACTATAAGGTGGTCCATAGGACATCATTTTAATACGTTGGTTGCCTACATAAGAAGATTGTGATCCACCGTGTGCCAATATAGAAATGAAACTCTTAAAAAATGTTGTTTTATTGTATATTTTTTACAGGCCACATATTATATTATCGCCATTAGTTACAGGCTGTTGATATTGTGTTTATTAAAAAGACCAAACGTGGAACACTTGTGATACTTGCGGTACATGGTGAACCATAGTGAGAATCACCGGTGATGCTCAGGGCATCCAACCTGTTAAGCAATAATTATATATGTTTTACAAAATTGGGAGCATTTTTGAGTTTTTTCTTGAATCTATTGCTTTAGTGGGAGAATTGCGGTTGGTTTATTGACGCAAGCATTTTTTTAAATACCCACGGGAAAAACTTTGTCGCCATTAAATCTGGCAAACGCAGATTAAGTTGCTAGAAATAATGTGTTTGTCGAACATAGTTTTTAGAACGTCCATAGTTTAAGGACCTTGTTTGCTGTTGTTACATCTTGTTGTAACCATATACCTGAATGGTTTTGAACAGTAAGTTTAAAAAAAATAATATATCCCTGTGTTAGTATAATTGCAGCACCGTGTAGATTTTTAAAAACATATAGACCAATAATTTTTTCTGCACATTTTAGTAGGTTCAATTGGCGCTGTTCGGTATTTTTTGAGTTATTCGTTGTTTATGTTGTAGTTGGAAATGAGCTTTTTCGTTTTTGATCAGGTTATGAATTAAATTTTTAGTTTCTGCACAACTTAGTCTTTATATGGAAATATTTGTAATCTATGTATATAACATTTTTGTAGTGGTTTCTCTAACCTCTAACTGAGTTGAACGTCTGCAAGTAGAAGTTTTCGGATTATTTTTAGTACTCACGTTGTTACACGTTGAATGTTTTGTAATTTAACAGTAGATTGTAGCCGTCTAGTTTGTGGAAGGTTTACAATAATACCTTGTCTAAACGTGCAACTCACCTTTGATTGTAAAGGGTGTTGGATTTATTCCATTATTAATGAGACGACGGTACTTGTTGAGTAAATACAACGTTAATTTTTTTTATAAAGCTTAGTTGTTTTAATAAATACAACAACTTCTTATATATCTTATTACGAAAAATATTTATTAAACCGGACTAGTTTTGATCCATTACCTGGTCATCATTTTACGGTCATAGAAACAAATATACCGTATGATGATGACCAGGTAATTGGTCAAAACTAGTCTGGTTTAATAAATATTTTGTTTTATTTATTAAAATGATAGCATCACCTAGTAAAGACTACCACCATTCAATTCTTAATTATTTGCGTTGTTTTGCTGCATATTCTGCCAACTTAAGCTCAAAATTACTGTCACTAATATGTGTGTTTTACATGTACCTTGATTGAATTTTAAAAAATCGAGAAGACCACGTAAAAAGTTGGTTATAATCATGACACGGCGTATGAGTCATTATTTATAGGAAATATTTAAACAATCCATTTTTCCTATTTTACTCAGTAAATTTAAATACTTTATAATATAGATTTATAAATAAGCCGAGTTTCAATTAAAGTTCATCCACATAAAGTAAACAACACAATGAGATATTAATATCAATACTTGGAAAAACTATAAGGTAATCAAGTTTTTCAGCGAACGCATTAGTGTAATTCAGCTGCCATAACACATTATGCTTTAACTATTTGTAGAACAGCGCATATTAATCGATTTAGTTTGAAATCTAACATTAGAATCAGTACCTAATTTTCAATAATAGATCACTTTTCCTATTAATGTTTAAATCAATATTCCAACACTACTAATCATGTATTTAATACAAGCGCGAATGCCCAATGGAGTAGCTGCTAAAAACCCGCCCTAGTGAATTATGAATAAACTTAATTAAATGAAATAATTATTCCCTTATCAAGCATGCAGGTATTGGTGTGTAAACGCAGCGATCAATTTGTACCACGAGTATTCATTATGAAAGACCCTGCTATAAATTTCGGCAAGCTCCCAGGAGAAGTAATCCTTTACTAAACAATACGGTTTATATATACAATATAAATTTATTGAAATTATTTTGCGTTATTAAATATTTTTAAATATAAATTATACATTGATTTCGATTTGATTGTAGTTTAGTGAAATGTAAATGTTTTTTATTGCACGAAAATCTTATCATGATTCAGCAGATCATCACACCTTTTTCAACTAAACCCTTGTGATTTCCGTACGTCCTCTATACAATCAGCAGTGATAATTTCACAATTCAAAGCTCATCAGCGACACATTTCATCCTTATTACGGACGACTTGTTCCCATACCGCGCCATCCACCAGATGGCACCAGACGACATAGCCAACATCGGATGCCGCTCATCCGCTTTTCAGATTATCAGCTGCAAATAAAAACTGTTTTTCATACCTTATTGCAGCGATCGTCATTTTACAGCCGTTCACCACCGACATAGCAATTTGCATCCCACGCCATCCGACGACATTTCCTTAACGGGATCCACCCATTAAAAAATCATTAAAATGTGAATTGTAATTAGGTCTAGGGGTATTCTTCATGATGAAATGGTAATATTTAATAAATTCATCTAAAAAATAAAATAGTATTATTTTTATAATTGATGTACACAATTTTATAGATTTTATTAAATGTATAATTCGAGTATGATAATGACACTGAACATATATTTATTTTTGCGATTGTAATGTTGTAGACAAATATTATATTAATGTGAAATACAAATAAGTAAATATTTTTCAAAATAACAATCAGACAAATAAAATTGATATACAAAATCAGTTATATGCAACATAAGCAATAAGGTAACCAAGCTTGTTGCAGTTGCATGGGCTTCTGCTATTATAAATAACGAAAGAATGATTTTAGATGTAAAATTCATGTTTGGTTTGCTCGGACGCCACCCAGTATAACCACTTTTTTGTTTTGTTTTTTTTTTAATACGATAATAAACAATAATATAGGCAACGGTACCGGTTTAACTAATAACAATCTTTACAGGAAAATTTGCTTATGTAATCTAATGGACTGCTTATTTCAATTTTATGAAAAAATCAATGGTTTGCCAATATAAGACTGGCTGTTTAAAAATTGCAAAATACGCACAAAAATAGCATACCAAAGTAGAAACAGTTTATTATATTTTTTCTTCATAAAATGCATTCTACACAAGTAATTTTTTAACAAAAAAGTTTTTTTAATGTTTATTTATTTTTTTAATTTTTCATAAATTGAAAAAAAAAACGTAGACATTTTGATATTTTTTTAGTTGAATCTTATAAGGAGTCTACTACCGAAAACTTTTAAGAGTAAACTATTGTTAATGGCGATACAACTACAATATAATTTAAAGCCCGCAAAAAAAGCGAAGAAAATGAGCACTATATATAATTCAGGTAAGGAAATTGCTCAATTCTAAAAGATTTTGAGTGATATGTTTAGTTCTCAAACTGCAAAGTATTAGAGAAAAGTCTCTGAAAAATTATATATTATGTTATAAAAAAATGATACTAGAAAAATTTCTATATATCTAAAATATATCTAAAACAAATTTTAACAAATATGATAAACTAAAATTTAAATATTGATTTATGATTCAAATATTATGAAAAATTCTAATATTATATGCAGTTAAGATAAATAAACTTATTAAGATTACAATATAATAATAATAATAATATTAATAATAATAATAGATTCTTTATTATTTCTAAGTTACAGGATAGTATATTTTCATATACAATACATGAATAGTACTATACATAGTGTAACTTCAGATTGAATCATAATGTGTAAATTCAGCGCGATTAGTGTGTTGATTATCTTCCATTTAAACTTTAATATGAAATAGAGTACAGTTGTAAATAAAGTTGTAGAGTACCACCCTGCTTCTACTAATTTATAGGAGATGCTGTCATACTTTCGAACACTATATGATGATCTAAGGCAAGAGTTCTGAATTTGCTGATTCCTAGCAGCAATTGGTGTTATATAGGAGTCATATATCAAATCTCCATACTTAAAATGAGACAATATTTAGGAGTCACATAATAGCAGTTTTAATTTAATAGGTTATATGCTTACATGGATACAGTTTATTGTTTGTTTTTTTTGTTTAGCTTTTTAGTTAGCAATGTTTTCCGTGTAAATCCGTTTTTTATAACGTAAAATTGCACATGAACTCCAATCATGTTTTGATCATTTGTAGTTGCAATTGTTTTGTGGCTAAATTTGGAAAAGTGTCACAAATACAATATAATTGAACATGTTAATTTCTTTACATAAGCCACTAAGCATCAGCATAACCCAATAAAAAATTTACAAAAATCATTTTTGGGTGGGAAATCGCAACATTAATATTGCTATTACTGTATCATGATCTCTTTCTAGAAATGTAATATTAATAAATTAGAGTATTATAATTATTAAATAATTACCACGCCATTACTCCATTTTAAAATAAATATTTCAAAAATTTATCTCGACTGGGAAAAAAAATCCAAAGATTGTGGGTTCGACAATCTTCGGATTTTATTTTTTCTATTTTATCAATTTTTAATTTAATTTTCAACATTATTTCATTAATTTTTAACAATAAACAAATAACAATTTGGAACACAGCTATGGTTCAGTGTTTCGTGCTCACAGAGCTTTAACACACAACTATAACAAAAACAAGTAACAATAACAAAAAATATGGTATACATAGCTAATCACACATTCACTCACAGATTCATTCATTTCATCATTTATTCTGGTAACAATATTTTAACAAATATGATTTTAAAAGAATAACAAGCCCGCTGAAAACACCGGGTCTTACCTTTAACAAATTTTTGTTTAAACTTAAAAACTAACCTAATAAACTAACTATATACAATAATATATACAAAATTATAAAACTATCTAACTTAACTTAGTATTATTTACAAAAACAATTTATACAATATATACAAGTTAGCATGGAAGGTAGTGTGTCGACTTCGTTTTGATTGAAAATAGGCAGGTACTGATAACTGAGTTTATGTTTAATTCGAAATGGTCTGTAGTGCAACCTGATGCTGGTTAGTCCCTCGAGAAAAGAGTTACTTTCTAATTTGAATTTATAGAAATTTTGAGAAACTTCAAAGATATGGTCCGAAATAAGTCAGTCAGTTATCAAATTCAAAGTTGTCTAGTCTGTTTATGATAATTTTTTTAGATACCTTACTTAATGTCGTAAGTAATGATATTGGACGATATGAGTCGTGTGTTGTGGATGCCCGTCTTATTTTATGAATGGGTATTACGTGAGCCACTCTCCAAGATTTTTTAAAGTAACCCAACCTGATGATCCCATTTACGATATAGTGCAGTTGCACAATTGTCTTTCGTGTAAAGTGTTTCAATGTGATATTTTGTCTGGCGTCGAGTCCAGGAGGTTTTAGAGGTGGAAGTATCCTGATCATTTCTGCGACCACTTTGGGACTGGTCAAGAATATTTCATCTTGACCAGGTCGATACTACGGTAGGAATCTTTTTACTCCAGCGGTAATTTCTTTCTGTTAGTCAGTCTCGTGGATTTCCAAAACATGGACTTTTGACAGTGTCGTCCTTCTAAATGGTGGCTAGTTCGCATTCTTGTAGTCGGGCAGGGACCTTACTACAAAAACAGTCTATTTTTGTTGGGCTATTGTGTTATGCAGTGTAAATGTAATTAGTGTGTGATCCGAATTCAGTTCGTCCAATATCTTTATGTCCGTCACTTTCATCACGTTTTTTTTAATCATCAAATCTAATGTTGTGGGTCCTTTGATGGGTAGTGCAGGTGTGAAGGCGGGTACGCGATGTGTAAATGTAAACATATCATGTAATAGATGTTTAAAAACATTGACTTTGACGTGGTTGTAGATCATAAAACCAATGACAATTAAGATACCTCAGTAGCTTAATTGGTAGAGCAGTGGACATGAAATCCAAAGGATGTGGGTTCGATCCCCATCCGAGGTCAATTTTTGAAACATTTATTTCAAAATAGAGTAGTAATATCGTAGTAATAATTTAATAATATTCTAATTTCTACTTAGGCTCCATTTAAAAATTGTAAATAATTATTATTTACAATATTTGTATAGTATTAATTTAGATAAAATAAACGAATTGATTTTAAAATAAAAATGTACTATAAATTATTAGAGCAGCGATAATAATTATTAATAAAATATATTAATTACAAATATATAAATGAGTATCGCCATTTTTGAAATATCTGTTTTTCTACAAAAAATTATAGAAAGAAACTTCCAGAAGTTTAACTAAAACTTTCAATTATTGAATAAAAATAAAATTTAAAAAAGACAGAAAAAACTGATAATTATGAGCAAATCACGCTTCTGTATATGACATATTATGTATAAGTTATAATACTGGAGGAAAAATTGAGCAAGGAGATGTGTTTAAAACCGGCAATGCCGGACGGCTAGCGTGTCTTTACAAAGTGATCTACTTTATCAGGATATTAGAGCGTGAAACATCGGTAAAAAGGGGAAAGTTATATTTGTTTTCATTAGGGCTTCATTGCACCGACAGCGAAGTTTAATATATATATATATATATATATATATATATATATATATATATATATTATATATGGCAACATTTCATATTTTTAGAAAAACCGTTGGTAGGCCTGGTTTAACCTGTTTAAAGGGTTAGCCAATCATAACAACGTATTTTCCCGCTTAGATCAAAATTATAGGCTTATTTTCTTCCCCAGTACCTTTTCAAAAGTTTTTAAAAAACTGGTTTTTAATAAAATTATGAACTTATTTAATAAACATAAATTATTGATACAAAACTAACATGGTTTCAGAAAGAAATTATCAGCCAAAACTGCTTCAATACAGATTCTTCAATATATTTATAAGAATAAAGATAAAAGTAAATTAATTTTGGCATTGTTTTTTAATTTGTCACGAGCCTTTGACATTGAATATAAATTTTGTAATGCAGAAGTTATATTGTATTGTTTATAAGGGTCCTATTTTGATGTGGATAAAATGTTATTTCGAATTCCGCAAACTTACTGTCAATGTTAATAACTTGTTTTCTTTTCAACATGATATTAATATGGGGGATCCGAGGATCTCTACTAGATTCACTTTTATTTTTATTAATGACTAGCCTATTCACATTAGTTGTGGTTTATTAGTAATGTTTGCCGACAATCGTAATATAGGAGCCAATAGTGAATCCAAATAGTTAAAATAGCTATAATTGTATTAAGAGACTCCAAAGAATGGTTTTTCCGAAACAGATTAATTTTGAATTCTGATAAAACGGTCATCATGCAATTTCTCACCAGAAAAGAACTCTCTGGTAACTTTACAATTAACCATGCCAACTGTAAACTATTAAGTATTGTTTTTAAGTTTTTAAGTATTGTAATTGCTTTATATACCCATCTTGGGAATTGCAGGTAAAAAAACGAAACCAGGCATATTTCGCTAATTTGCAAATGAAATCAAGAAACCATTTTAACAATGTACTGTGCAACGGCATACTCTCATATGTCCTGTAATATTATTGTATGGGGAGCTTCATTAGATATAAATTGTGCTTTTATTGTACAAAAATAATTAATTCGATTGATTTTTAAAATTGGAAACAGTGATAGTTGTCGCTCTTACTTTATTCGACACAAATTATTAACACTGATATCAATATATAATTTTAAATGTATCAATTATGTAAGCAAAAACTTCAATAAATTTGAGTGTACCTAGTCTAGTCACCAGTAAAAAAAGTTTAAACTTAACCAGATTTACTGAAATATTTATATCACTTTAAACTAAATACATCAATTGAGCAACACGAGAGCGGTATAGTGTAGTATATGCTTAAGTTGGCGTAATTTTATAACTTAAATATTTATAAAATAAAATAAATGAAAAATGAAAAATGAAAAAAAAAGTGTGAATATTAATAAAAATACCAAATGTATTTGCATATTTGTAGTTGTAAATGACTAAGCTAGATTTCTTAATCTTTATTATTTCTAATTTATATGCATTAACATGAGGTTTGATAAATTAAACAAAAATAAAATGATGATAAAATATTTAGATTTTTTAAAATTCTTAAAGCATTTACACTTTAGGAAAGATAATTTTTTATAAAAATACTAATTTTTGTTTATTTGTGCATTTTCCCATTTTGCTCTGTGATATTTTATTGCGTAATTAATGTTAAAATCTTAAATGTAATTGATCGATTTTAATTATTTTTTTTTAGAATAAGACATTTTATCTAAGATTAATTATATGGAGGTTCGGTTACTAATCAATAATTTATTCATTGATTAAGTCGTAATTTTTTAAACTTCAAATAAGTTATCGTCCCGTTGCGAGCGGGCAATGTGGACAGGGACCCGAACACATATGAGCACGGTTTTAGTTAATAGAATGAATAGGATTTGGAAACGGCTTTGTAAAGTCTTAGTTCTAATACTAATTACGAGCATCAATTAGGACTAATTAAATACCAGACTGACCTATTATCTGCGCTACTCATTCCTAAGGCATCCTATTCTACAAGGATGCTGTACTCACACTATAATTAGTAGATTTACTCCAGGAGCTTCGACTCCAATTACAGCGTCGAACTATAATTCACTTATCTGACTGATTATTTGCGCGAAAATAAATGATCGAAACTACAGTTAACGGTTTTAATTGCATACGTGAAATCGCCAGTCAAAGTAATTCAATATACAAAGCCGGGATTTATTATGAAAGTTTCAATGACTGTTTTGAATCACTTCTGGTAAATTGTGTGCATTCCCTTATTCTCTTATGTCCTCATTTAATCCATTTTATAGTTATTGCTTAAAGTTTCCTTAATTTATATATAGATACACACGCCTAATGCAAAATAAAAAACTCACGGTTCTACTGTAGTAATATACAAGATGAGATTGGCGGCGCTCGGCATTTTTATTTCGGCATTGACTAGTTTTGCTTTTTTTACACCGCGCGCGAATTAAAATAAAGAACATCATTTAGTATCACCATTTAAGGCATTAGTAGTACCGACTAGACATCGAAATGGCCCTTAGAACGTTGCCAATTAAAAATTATACCGACAAAAACTGTTTGTTTTTTCGGCAGTTAATTGAATCTTTGTTTCGTATCGCCCGGATTCTAGCCAGTTAATTAGGCAAATTTTTTGAATAAATATTCTTTTTCTCGAACACTCTGTTTTCTAACGATGAGAAATGAACTTATGAAAATGTACGGGTGTCTCTTGTGGAATATTTACACGAACAAAGATCAAGAGAATACATTTTCAAACCTTAATTGATATTTTTTACAAACGTGAAATTGGATTTTTATATAATAATGATGAAAATTACGATCCTTAGAATTTTTATCGCCTTTAATATTTACTACCTGCAATTTTTGTACAGTGATAATTGATTAAGAAATTTATAAAATAGTAGCCGTATATTTATCAAATTCCCATTTAAGCTTATCATTTTGTACTATTTCTTTCTATAATTACACCAATCATATCGAGCCGTTTTAAAATTCTTGACAAATATGATTCAAGTTACAGTGAAAATTGCATGTTTGCAAGAATTACAACAATAAGTGCACTGGTACTAAGCAACTCAGTCAATGTAAACAAATCAAACTTGACAAATTAATTAATATCTATCAGTGTCAGATGCATAACTCCATCAATATATACAAGTTAATCGGATTAATTAATATTTGTCAATATCTGATATTTAACCGTGTAAGTCTACTAAATATATTTGCAAAGAAAATTATCCTGAAAAGTTTGTATTCAAAATATGGTTGCCTTAAAGAAACCGCATTAATTTATTATAAGTTTTTTTTGCCAAACTCTCTTTAAAATTACAATTAAAACAATTAATGCAGTTGCTAGCAACCATATTTTAAGCAAACATTGATTATTTTCAATGCGTTTAATATATTATTACGACTGAATATTTGTCCTTTTACGTTATTGCTCAGAAGTTTTAATTTGCACTTTTTTGTAGCACGTACATTATGTACGAAACTATTTTGTTTGCTAAATAATTAGTTATAGCATTTATTATTTAAATATTGTTTAATAAATTAACTTTTCTAGCTGATTTTTACGGACAGAAATAATATTAAGGGCGTGATGGCAAATATAAAATTGAAAGAAAAATTTAAGAAATATGTACATGTAAAGAAACTTATTAAAAATTAACGAAATAAACAAAATTTAAATTTAAGAAAACACAATTAACAATAAAAAACAAATATAATAATAATTAACAATAGCGAATTGAACTTAAAGTAAACAAAATTCTAGAGAAAATAAAAAATAAACATTAAAAATTAAACAAAAAACAACCAAATTAAGTTTTCTGTATATAAAAAATAAAAAATTGTTAAGTTAATAGAAAATAAACTACAATTAACAAAAAATATTGAATCCAACAAAATATTAAAAAATAATAACAAAAATATTGCACTAAACGGAAGAAAATTGCAAATTAAACAAACAATAATTATTAAAATGAAAAATAATAAAAAATTCCTAATAATGCAAAAAAATTAAATCAATGGAATGAAAAACTAAAACAATAAATAAAACGAAAATTTAAAAAAATATTTAAAAAATCAAATTTACATATTAAAGAAAGTTGACTGAAAAAAGACTGAATGAAAATAAATAAAATAAATAAATATGAACAAATGCCTACATTTTGCAGCTATATTTTAGCATTTGTTAACGTTTTTTGCTAAATTTTATGTATTTTGAAAAATTGTCAAGTTTTTTTGTATGTTTTAAACACTTTCTTCACATATTTTATTCTTTCTTTTAGATTTTGCCATTTTTAACATTTTTCAGTATGCTATTTTCAATATGAACAAATGCTTACAGTTTGAAGCTATATTTTGACATTTGTTAACGTATCTTTGTATGTTTGTAAAATTTAGCAGCATTTTATGTATTTCGAAATTTTTTCAAGTTTTTTAGTGCGTTTCAAAGACTTTTCTTCTCATATTTTATTTTTTTTTTCATATTTGCCGACATTTCTCAAGTGATGAAAAATTTGATAAAATTTTTGACACATTGTTGTTTGAAAATAATTTATTATTTACTTAAAAAAATGTGATGCATTTTACCTTACTGTTTGCAACAGTATCTACAGGGTGGTTTACATAAGAATTTTCATGCGGTTTTTGGCGTTATTTTATTATGGCGAGATTTTAGTTTCGGAGGGTATAATAAGTTCAAATTTACAGATTTACAATTATCAGCTCGTGTTTTGTTTTCTAGTGATAAAATTTAATTTTGAAATTTTTAACATAAGTGGTGTAACTTATACTTTATAATTAAAATATTTTTTTACTTATTTTAACCAAAAAGCCAAAAAAATGCACAGAATATTAGTCTTTTTACCAATCTAGAATACCACCAGCTGCCTTATAAAATATAATTTATTTTTTAATTTTTTTAACAAAAATCTTTATCTGCACGATTACATAAAAAATGCTATTGGTGGTTTTTTTTGCTCATTTGTCAGTTATTATGTTTTTAATTGTATTTATAACAAGAGGATGTAATTTAGGATTGTTTGACAATATTTTTATATTTAGCTGTTTTTAACAAATTTTGTCAAATAGTGTAACTTAGATATTATTTCAACATTTCTGGCATTATTGCAGAATTTTTTGTTAATTTTTTTATGGCGATCGTGAAGTAGTCCCTTGCTCAGTACTAACAGGGATTCATTGGGGATATTCTGAAAGGGGCCTTTGGATGGTGTAACTTAGTTAATTTTTTTAGGGAAATACGTTCGTTATTAAGTACCTCATTACAGCAATAGGAAAAAAATTTTAAGCATAACCAATGAACGGTTGTTATGTTTAGCCAAAATAAATACTTTTAAAATGCATTAAACAAACAGATTTTTTATTAAATAAATTTTATATTAATATTTTGTATAGTGACACGGAGATTTAAAAAACATAATTATGTATAAAAAAAATTTTTCGTTGCAAAGTGCATAATAACTTCTTGAAAAAATATTGTGAAATACATGTTTCTCTATTTTAACAAATAAGCAAGCTATAACAAATATTGGCAACTACAAATTGGGTTCTGTAAAGTAGTGCCAATGTAGCTATGTAATAAACTTGCTTTTGATCTACTTTCTCTTGGTACCGGAAAAGTATGAATTAGTCATTTTTTTTTCTACGTAAAAACCCGCGACCGCAAATTCAAATTTGGTGTTTACTACAGAATACCCTTAAATAGACATAAGCTCATAAATAGCGTATTTAAAAAAAACATTCTATGCCATTAATACGTTATTAAAAAATAATTCAATAATACACTCATGTTAACAGAGTGTAATATATCTGGACACCGCCTATTTTTGCTTATAATTTAATCTGAATTGTTTAAAAATAAAGTAATATAACCTTATTTCGGGTTATTTTGGTAGTCTATAACACATCAAATATTTGATAAAATCCAAAAATATTACTGCCGATCAACTTGTTACGACTATATAATAAAGAAATACTAACATATTATTAAATAATAACTGTATTATATGGTATGCCAAAAGACATGTTTTTTAACAAATTACTCCATTTGTCCGATTATAAGCTCCATAATGCGGTATTTCGATTAACTAAATTAATTTTTATTTAACGCACAGCGGATAAGAGGATAACAAAAAATAGTTTTCATGTTTTCAAATTGAGAGAATATCCTTAAGAGCAGAAGTGTTTAGCTCGCGTTATAACATATTATAGATTTGGATTGTGGTTGAAAGGCTATCAAAATTCACACATAAATATTTGCATAAAATGGCTAAGTTTGATGATGATTGAAATTTATTTGGATTGGCATAGAGTTTTCATTTGCTGAATCATATTTGGATTATGTTGGTTAAGGACTGCAGTAGGTGATGAATGGCTAAAATAAGTTTTTTTTCATGTGAGATTAAATACTGTATTAATCAAAACTGTAGTATGTAAAATAGTGGATTCAATGAATGGTTTGGGTCGAGCATGTTTATTTATACCAAAAATATATTTGTGAAAAATCAAATTGGCGGATAGAAATAATAGGAAGTACGTGATCTAACAGTTTTTTCTTTTTTTCTTTATATGAAATTTAAGGATTTTTCGTAGAAACAGTGAGCATGTAATTAATCTGTAACTTTTTTGAACAATTGATATAGGACTCTTTTTTGCGAGTGCAAATAATTATTTCCCATTTGAATTTTTAAAAATTAATTGGTGGGATAAACAGTAGCTTAGGATTTTAATTGTATGGAAGTGTTCACATTTAAGAGTTTGCTGAAGATATAAAAATATTTTGCAACTGCAGTTTAGAATATACAAGTTTTTGTTTTAATTAATTGTATGGCGCCAAGTAGGTATTTTGGAAATAGTTGTCGTACCAGTCGTTCACTACCGTCTGCTTTTGCGACACATGTTTTTGTTAAAACTGAAGACTTTGTCAAAGTGCCTGGACTCTAGAGAGTGTATCTGCTATGTCTTGTACTTTTTTATAGGTAATTCAACAGTTCAACGTTATAGGATGTGTTTTAGTTTTATATCACATATTAATTTTATTTATTTTTGTCCAATAATTACGTTCAGTCTGTTTGTTCATATAGTTGCAAGTTTTTGTCCATTTGTGTGTATTTATCTGTGAGTTTATGTATGATTTGTTAAGGTCACTAAACTTACTTTTAACGTATAAGTCTTTTTAAATTCTTTGTATAGTCGTCTCTTTTATTTAATAAATTTGAGAATGAATCGAAAAAGTGGGTAATTAACATAGCATTTATTCTTAGAAGTTTTTTTTTTTAAAGACGTAGTGAGGTGTTGGCCTCAGCAAGTGGCCCTTAAGAATGACTTGCGCATGGTAGTACCCTCCGGTTTTCTTCACTGCGCAAGTCCTGCTGTTATTTGTCCT
>JARJEC010012789.1:0-14570 GCA_030264575.1 Tachinus sp. AB-2021 | reverse complement strand
GAGGAAAGACCAACGTGGACAATATCGCTAAGAAAATCAGCTCACAAAAATGGAGCTGAGCTGGCCACGCCATCAGGGCCAGGTGGTGTGAAAAAGTGATCCGATGGAGGCCATGGGGAGAAAGGCGAAATACAGGAAGACCACAGAGATGGGGTGATCACCTAAAAAGGACAAGAGGGTTAAACTGGTACAACAAAGCACAGAACAGAGAAGTGTGGAATAATATGAGGGTGGCCTATACCCAAAGATGGGTAGAAAACGGCTGATGAGATGAGATAATAAATCAGCTGATGTACCCGTCATTGACGGGAATATAGAGATAAATTTTAAATGGTTTTCTAAGCAGTTACAATTATTATTGAGTAACTCAGAGTCGGGTTGAGAGAGTCGGTTGGCTAAACATCGTGCCTTGTTTAACACTCACCGATTCACGACCAATCCACCCACCGGTCCACCCAATCGTCGGCCCACCCACCGGCTCTCCCTAAGATCAACTCACCAACTGACCCACTCACTCACTAACCCACCCAACCACTCACCGACCTTGCCACTGACCAACCTGGAGACTAACTCACCGACCCACCCACCCATCGACCTACCCACCGACTCACTAACACACCTGTCGATCCACCCACCACGACACTATCATGCTGAGAGCAAAGTATGTGGCTATGTGACGCTTCAAAAATAGCAAACCTTTATAACATTGTGTTTAGACTTAGAACTCTTATTAATATAATTTAAAGCCTAGATTTTAAGTCAAGGTTAGTTAAAACTACTATAAAATTTTTGAAGCTCTATTATTGGCCTATTTAGAGTCTACAATGTATGAAACGGAATATCATAAAACGGAGTGAGTTTAAGCTATCTGCAGACAAAACATTTTTTTAATTTATTTAGATATATTTATTTTAATTTGAATGACATAAGTGAATATCTAGGCGAGTTTAGTTTTTTTGTACACTTACTTATTTTTTTTCAAATGTTTTTAATTTTATGAATAAAATTAAGTTTAAATATATTATAGGATTCAAATTAACCGCCATAGAATTAATTTAGTTCCACAAATCTATCGCCAGATAGAGGCAACAGCAAATGTAATAAAGTTAGCTTTATACATGTATGTTGATTTTTAGACGCATAATATTTTAATTCATTAACCGCCATCTGTTATAACAAAACTGCAACTACTTGTTCTTTAAAAGTACACACAACTTCATAACTTTGAAGCAAAACCTCTTATCGATATACTGTATAGCCTAGTTTTTAAGTCAAGGTTAATTATAAGTACTGTAAAAATTTCAAAGCTCTATCATTAGCCATAACTGAGCCAACCTCCTACAAAATATCCAGGACATACAGACAGACAAAAATTTTTCTGATGGAGGATTTGGTACAAAAAATATCGTAAATATAGTAATTTTAAGCAATGTAGAGACAAAAAAAACTTTCTTTTACTTATATAGATAGATAAGATATTTCTAAAATATCTGTTAAATGTCTATAAATGCCTTAAAATGTCAAGAAAAAAAAAACGAAGAAATTCTAGAAATGTGCAAAATTTTGCTAAATATTCAAGAAATTTTTTTGAATTAACTAAATACCGAATTATTTCAGACTATTAAAAAGAGTCATACATTTTTTTAAATTTTTCTAAAAAGTTTTGAAATGTCCTAAAATAATTGTGAAAGAATGCAACATATTTACAAATAAACAATATTAATAGAGGTTGAAAAATATCAAGAAATGTCAGCGTTATAGAAAAAATTGTTCAAAAAAATGTTAAAGAAATGTTCAAAACGTTGAAAAATGTTGACTAACACGTTATTTGAATTTTTTAAATAAAAGTGTAATGTAAAATGTCCAGGAATGTCAAATTATGGAAAAAATGCCATTTTTAGATATTCATCCAAAATTAAATATATATTTGTTGAAATATTTTGCAAAAAAATCCTTCGTCGCAAAATGTCAAAAGATATTACGTCGCGTACAGGAAAAGATTTGCAAAGGGTTGCATTCTAATAATGTCAAAAAATGCAAAATATATTGCTACATTTTTCAAATGCTATGATTGCAAAATTCTAAAGTGCTATGTTTGCAAAATGGTTGCGATATGTAAAATAACACAAATTGTATGTAGAAATTCAAAAGATTTCAGATGCAAAATTTCTCAAAGTAATTGCAAAATGTTCTTTATTCAGAATAAAGGTTGTTCTAATTAGAAAAATGATATTTTTGTAAATATATCATAAATTAGTTATTAATTTGTTTATAAAATATCCTAACCTAACCTAATGGAAAACAGATAAATTTTAACACCACAGAGCATATAGAAAATGTTTGCAAGTTATTCTGAAATGTCACAAAATATTTTAAATGTTGGTAAAATGCCAGAAAATCAGCGAAGTGTCCTCTGGTGTTAAATTTTGAACTGCTCAAATGACCCTTTGAAATGAAACCTTTAACATTTTACATATTTACTAGTGACAGGGATGTCTTTTGTTGACCTCTTTGTTTAAAAAACATAAAAATTATAGGGATTTTTTTCTCTAAAACTACTTACAGATCACTTCACACTGATCACGTAGATTTTGTTTTCCCCATTTGAACATCTCAAAAACGCCATCGATTGGTTCTTGATTTTCGTCTATAGAACGTTTGCAAAATGTTTGAAAACTTTGCTAATTCCTAAAAATGGGTCAAAATTTTGAAAATGAAAAAAAAATCGCAAACATTTTCAAACAGTCCAATTATATTTATGAATAGTGCTTCAAGATTATGACAAATAATATTTGCAAAATTTCGAGAGTTGTTTGCCCATAAACGTTACAAAGTGTTTGCAAAACATCTACTGATCATTTGAAAAAAAAAACTGCAAAATTAAAAACCTAAAAGATTAAGAAATGTTTGTAAAATGGTTTCAAAATACAGAAAGTTGTTCTAAAATGTCAATGTCAAGCAAACAGAGAGAAAATTGCAAAATCTCTACTGGCAATTTTTTTCAAAAAACTGCAAAATGTCAACAGAAAATACGATCAGAAATGTCAAAAAATGTTGTAGAATGACAAAAATTATAGCAAAAAATGTTTAAAATGCATAACTTAATGTAAAATGTCGCAAAATATTTTAGAAATGCCTAGAATTTTGTTTCGAAAAGTCAATAAAGATTAGAAAAAATCGAAATTTCAAGAAATTGCACAAAAATCTGGGAAACTAATTTAAAAATATAACGAATTGAAAAAAAAATCAAAAATATGTCTCAAAATTAAATGTTTACTTACTAACAATATTTATTTTTTGCCAAAATTAAAATAAAGTGAAATCTCTAGTTGCGAACACCTCCAATAAGCGGCGGACAACTCCTATAACCCGACAGTTTGCAAAAGTTACCAAATATTTGCTAAATAATTTCTATTGTCCACAATTAGTATAGGACTATAAGAAGTGGCTAAATATTTGAAAAATTTCACAAAACATTTGCAAAATATTCACTAACTTTTAAAATTGTAACAAAACATCTCGGGATGTCGTAAAATATTTAAAACATGTCGCCAATGCCCAAAAGTGTCAAAAATTTGACGCATAATACTACTGTATGTCAAAATATATTTGCAAAATATTTTCAAAACTAACATTATTAAATGACGCACATTGTTTGCCAAATGTGCAGAAATATCAAAAATTGTCAAAATTGTTAAATGTCAACAAAGTCGCTTTTTAATTATAGAGAGTTTCTAAATTTTGAAAAAGATTTGAAAAATATTTTACTGATGATGTCCGCATATATGCGTTTTGTTGTCTTTTTTATTATTACGGACTAGTTTCGGCATTTATGACAATTTCAATTCTAGAATACAATTAAGATGTTACAATAAGTATGATATAAATTATTATAAAATATAAATAAAAGAAATATTTTTGACTTACAATTTTATATTTTATATTTTAAATTTTAAAATTTATATATTGTTTCTTGTATCTTGTATCTTGTATGTTGTATCTTGTATCGTGTATCGTGTATCGTGTATCTTGTATCTTGTATCTTGTATCTTGCATCTTGCATCTTGTATGATGTATCATGTATCTTGTATCTTGTATCTTGTATCTTATTATATATTATATTTTATATTTTATATTTTATATTTTATATTTTATATTTTATATTTTATATTTTATATTTTATATTTTATATTTTATATTTTATATTTTATATTTTATATTTTATATTTTATATTTTATTATTTAGAACCAAATTACTAAACATGATTATATATTACATAATTCAAATTATTTTGACTTATCATATGTATTGTTTATGTTTAGCTGCATTTGCTACATTAAATTTGTTTAGTTTTACGTAGTATAAAATTTTCTATTGATGTAACATTTTTTTCCTAAAAATATAAATTTGCTAGATAATATCATATATTGTTTAAATTGTTTTGTGATAAAATCAATAGTTTGTAAAGTACACTTACTGCCTCACTTCCGCAGTGGAATCACGAATATTAAAAATGCAATCTTATAAAATTCCTATATTATTTATTAATGACTTAATTTTTACTTTATAAGACAAAACGTTTGTAAATTGTAAAATAAAAAAAAATGTTTCAAATTCTCCCGAGGTTGGGAGGGAGGGAGGGAGAATCATACCGGAAGTAATATTAACTATATTTTATTATTTTTTAATTCTTTGTTCAATTATCTTTCAAATTGTTTATAAGACTTATATGTCTAATGTCAATACTTTTAGAGATGTTAGCTGTCAACTTTGTGTATGTATTGTAGAGCAGGATATGTCATATCTTCCTTACTTTTAAAGATAACGTAATCATTCATTGAAACAACAATATTCAATTCATTATCTACAATTTATTTTAGAAAGTGTATTAATCCCATTTCCGGTTTAGATGAAAATAACATAAACTTTATCAAATTTAATCGAATAGTAGACACGTCCTTCTAGAAATTAGATTGTATGGCATTTTGTAATTTAATAAATTCTATTGTAGCGCTGAGGAAGAAGACGTTCGGATTAATAAATGTTTTTGGTTTGTGCAAAATAACTAATTTGCCCTATCGCCAGTTCCATCCAATCTTATTTAATTTAGTTTTTTGAATTATTTTTGATAAGGTACAAAAATAATATAAAATGTTAATAAACGTTTATCCCACTCATCGATTGTAAATATTTGTAGGCTTTCTTAATTAAGTTTACTTTTGCATTTTTGCAGCATTTAAGCTGTTCTAATTTTTTTAACTCGTGAATTTGAGCAGAAGTTTCATAAATTTTATTCTTCAAAAAACCACCACGTATTTAATTTTTTTAAGAATTTTTTAATTCCATTCCATACTCAATAGAGTACAAAGCCATCAATATAAAACTTAACGAACAGTTTTAAAATGTTATAAAAACAGTTTTAATTAAATATTTTAAAATGTTTTGTTCTTTTTGTGTTAAAAAAAATAGAAAATTATTTTTGAAACATAAGAGAAATGAAATATTGTTTGTGTTCTTTCACGATTGATTTTTAATAAAATACGGTTTTTGGCGTTATAAGAATGGATTTTATATGATTTTTTTAATTGTCTGGTTGTTTCAAATAGTAAGAAAATGAAAATCAATGTTAGAAATACATTTGGTATTTTAAGAAAACTGATTTTTGTTGCTATTGAGGAAAGTGAATAAAATTTATATTTTTGCTTGTTTCAAACTGTAATTAAGCACGAATCCTTTTTTGCGTTTACGTTTTTGTTATACAAATCAATTAATAAATGAAACAAAAAATTTAAAATTTAAATGTTGTTTAAATTCTTACGTTTTCTTTGTTTAAATTTTTGGAGACATAAAACATGAATCTAGCAAGAGAAAAAAACACTTTTTTGGAACCATCCGAAAATAGATAGAAAAGAAATTTTGGAAAATGGTTTGTTATAAGAAAATGATTATTTTTTTATATAAATTAAAGAAAATTAAAAAATATTTAGTCAAACTGTAACTAAAGACCCACTTTGTTTCATATTTTGAATTAAAAGAAAAATGTGTTTTTAATTAGAAAAAATAAATTAAATGTTTACTATTTTTATTATTTCAGAAAACCATTTTAATTGCGTGTTTCAAGAAAACAGAATTTAATGTTTTTGCTTTTAAAGTAGAGAAAGTAAATTAAATTTTTGAAAAAAAATCTAAAAAACCTGTAAATAAGAAAAAAATTATACATTAAACTTTCTTATAAATTATAATATTTAGTAAATAGCAAATCAATTTTATAATATTGATTTTCTATTTATTTTTAATAATATTATTTATTAATAATAAACAATTTAATATTAAAACAGTTAAAGTGAGTGGTTATTAATATTATTTTTGATTTATTTTGTGGTTTTACGTGCTCTGGTTATTTACATTTTTAAGTTAGTGATTTAATAGTTAATAAGCGTTTTATTTTTTACTGATTTTTAATTAAATAAATATATTGTAAATAATTAAATAATTGATACGAATAAAATTCTTTTCTTTGTAGATTTATAATTGTTTTATTAATTGATAAGAATTAAGTGTACAAACCGCGTACAAGCGCAGTAAATTTACGAAAAAACATGTCAAACACCCGAATGTCTGTCGCCCTTATTTTTTGTTATATTTTTGTTATTTATTTTTATGATGTGATAAAATATCTTGATTTTACATTTACTCCAAATAAATTACTTTAATTAATAAAAAAACTTTAAAAACCTGCAAATTACAAAGAGATGTATAGGAAATAATCAAAACAACACACTGATGATGTCACAAATATCCCCGTTCAGGTTGCCGGTCCACACATAAATTGACAAGTTAAGAACCAATGAAATCCAGGCAACCTTAAGAGATTTAATTGCCTTGGTGGTAGATCGCGTCGTTAAAATTACTCACGTACTAACCGATAGAACTTACAGCTCTGGGGATTGAACTTATAATTATTTCCCACATAGTGATTAATATATATCCATATTTTATGAAAATTAAATCGGGCAAATTTGATAATTAACGCCCTCCAGCTGCGTCCGACAGACTTTTAAAAGTTATCAAAATCACGTTCTCTCAAATTAACCTAAAAAATGTATTATTTATCATTATTAAACATTTTATGTAGAAATTGAGCTTTCGGTGCCGTCAGCCCTTGGGTGGGTAATTCCCTAGCTTTGACTCGCTCTACTATTTGCCATTGTGAAACAATTAATCACGCTCTAAATATCGGAGGCAAATTTCTAGAGTAAGAGTATCAATTCAACACACGCGCACATATATAAACACGATTGAAAGACCTCGAGTCCGATGGCCAGTTGTTCATCTAATAATAAATGACAATTTTATTTCCCAATGGCAAATGAAAAGAGTGGGTAGTTGGGGCTATGCGGTCACCCATCCAAGTGCTAACCGAGTCTAAAGTTGGTTAACTTTTGCAGACCATTCTTCATAATCTACAAAAACATAATTTCCTAACAAAATCTGTATAATCATATAGAACATTTGTATAATATTGTTTTGTTTTTCAGGGATGCTTTAAGCAAAGTCACCGATATTGTAAATGTAATGGGATCGGCCTCGGCATCTGCACAAGGTTTAACAAAACCTATCACAACTGCAGAACGACTTAGAAATTCAGAACAACAAATATTGTATCTTCTACTCGATCAAGGTGCCTATAAGTAAGTTAAAAAACAGTACTCTTCTTCTTTGCTATTTATTTTACTAATATTTTATACATAATCAGCTATTATGAGAACAATATAATTAATGATCTCAGCTCTAGATGGCTATAAGCTATAATTTAAATTTTAAAGAATATTGAATTAACTTGTGAAATATGTCAGCAATATAATCTAATTTTTATATACAGAGTGAGCCAGTAGTCCAGGGACAGCTTTTTTCTGATATTGTGAATATATGAAATGTTTATGGGTTAAAATACATCAAAGAACCGAAAATAACATCAATTATATATTTTTAATTGAAAACCATTATATTTTTGCAAAGGATTGTTAAAAGCATTTGGATTTGTTAAAAGTTTTAGCATACGTCCTTTAGTTTCTTTGAGCTCTATTTATAAATATAATATATCGATAGAACTATAGATGAAAAACGCCAAAGTTGTTAATCTCTAGTATTAAATTTATTACTAGGTACTGTTCTAAGAAAAATATTTTAATATCTCACTGTCAAAAGCGAGTGTGGTGTGATGTTGTCAGACTAATATATTAAAATAGAAGTTCAAAAAAGAATTGATTCAAACACGCGTTAGAAATTCCGACACGAGCCGCGCAGCTTTTAGTGGATGAACAATCAAGTGCTGGGAGAGCTTTCTGGACAAGTATCTTATACTATTTCTCTATTTTGCGCCTCTTGATTAGTCCTTTTTATAGAACAGAAATAATAGTTTAGGGACTTTGTTGGGTACAATGATTTAAAATTATTAAGGTCATTGAAAATTATATTTGAATTGTCATTTTTTTTATGAAAATAACTATAACAATAACAAATTAAAGTTATTGGTACAATTAATTTTAGATATATTGTAATGTAATTGCTTTTACCAATAGTTTTAGTTTATGTAAACCTATTTTGTTATGAAAATGTTGGACATTAACCCTATTTTTATTATTTGTCAACTGACATTTAACCTCTATATATTAATGGCACCCACACCAGAAAAATAAAATACGGTACAGCATAAAAAATTCTAAATAACAAATCCAAACGGGTGCTTTACTAGGTCTAGTAGATAATCTTCTAGATATTTACTATTGACAGAGATATTTTTGACTTTGAAATAAATGTAAGACGTTTGTCCTAGAACGTTCATAAATTCAGACAAAAACGCGTTGGTAGACAAATCTTACCCTGCTTTGAGATATTGGGAAATATTACCTGACGTGTGTATATGCAGTTGCGGTTATAATTCAAAAGTTTTGCTATCAAATAGTTTGTCAACTTTTACATCATAAACTTGACATAAATTAATCCACGTACACTTTTAAAGGCGTGTTATTTGGATTCATAACTAAAAAAAAAGTAAAAGTACATTTAAGAAAATAGCTTTTTTATAAATTCATTTTATATTTTTATTTTGCGTTGTCCTCTATAGTATAAAAAATGACTAACTAATTAGTAAAATATTAATACTATGGCAAGTGCGTAATAATTTTTTGGAAAAAAAGTTGCAAAATACATGTTACATAATTTAATAAACAACTGAATAATGAGAATAATTGGCAAGCATATATTCTGTTTTGTGAGGTAGCGCCAGAGTGGATATTGCTGGGCATTTGGTACGTACGGGTTAGATACGGGGCATAAAGAGAATATCTTGACCGCGAAGTCACGTGACAATGAACAGCTTAACATAATATTTGATGTGAATTCAAACCTCATATTTCAAAATAATAAAGTTTTATTACTAAGAAAATGTTGTAAGTTATGTTTATGTATTTGTACACAATTATTTCATTTACTGATTACTTCTATACTGATATTTCTATTTATATTTTCTCTGCTTGGTCATAATTTTTTATTATTAATTTTTATTTGTTCCTTTCAAACACCCTTAAAAGAATTTACATTAATTTCCTGCAGTTAATTTGGGTGTTTTAATTAATAATTTTTTTTAAAGCGAAATTATTCTTTATTTTTAAGCAAGCTGATCTCCCTCCTACTAGGCATTCTTTTTGAGACTGAGAGAAATACTTTCGATGTCATTTACCCGGGCAAACGCCCAGAGTACGCTCTCTAAAATGCAACGAACATCTGAACAATATTATAACTTAGCAGGTGATATTTTACTTCTGACTGTTCTCTAAATTCAATGGCGCCATTAATATTTTTTTGTACTAAAATATTGCGATACTATTGTACTATGCATATAATATTATATAGCATGGCTATGGATAATATAATTAATATAGCATGGCAAAACCAGTGCTGGTTTTGTCTTTTAGTATACTCTGGACCTTTCTTTTATTATGTGTCTATTGTTGCACAAAAACGACTCTCATATGCCACGCTAAGTTGGTTGTACTATAATAACGAAATATCAAATTTAATTGTACTGTAATAAAATTCCTCACTGCAAAGGCCTATGCCTATAGTAATAAAATAGATCAATGAAATTATGAAACGCTTGAAGAAAAATGTAAATAATCCTGTCTAATTGAGTAAATAATGTTTAAAATTGTCTTTACAAATTAATAAAATAAATAATTTAATACACGTATAAACGAAACTCGAATGATGCTGTCAAATTATATTTTGAAATGTTACAATGTAATTTATGATGTTAATATACCAAAAATTACTTTATTGTAACTTTCACCGATAAGACTATATTTTTAGAAACGATCAATATATTATTTTAATTACACTATAACATTCTACGTGGTTGATATTACGATACCAGCATTCAATGCGTATAATGATGTATGAGATTATTTAGAAACTTTTGTTAACTTAAGTAAAATTAATGAATAACAATTATTTTCAATTCAAAAAGAAAATAATATTTATTCAAAACAAAAAATGTTATTGAAAATCAGTATGCCGGTGAATTCAAACAAATATTTTTCAGCTATTCATTTTAACAGCATATACTATTTTAACAAAATATTTTTTTATGCAATACATTTATTTGAAGTAATATACCGGGTGACCCAAGCCACGGTAAAGTTGTTTTATTTTGTTATTTATGAAAATTGATAAATGAAATTTATACGAGTGTATATACATACAAAATTTAATTTATTGTGATATTTGTGAAGCCGGTATTACTTCCGGTTACTCCGGAACATATACTTTTTTGTTCTTATTTTGGGTAAGTTTGACAATTTAAATACAAAATTGTATCGATCGTTAACTTTTATCACTATGGCAACAAACAACATTTTTCTGTTTTTGGATTTACTTGGCTGCGAATCGGTTGAAATGGTTCATAACTAAGTAAATGTAATTGCATCGAAAAAATCGGAAATTTAATTAAAATAGTTGGCCATTGCATTCCGAAAGAAAAACGTCACTATTTATAAGCAACTATAAAATAAATTCAACTTGCACAAAAAGATAACGTTTTTGTTTGACATTCCATTGCCAACTTTTTTAAATAAAATTTTACAATTTTACCAATTCAATGATATTTACTTTTTTTGATAAAATGTTACGTGTTTCGTATCATTGCATGCAGAATATTTTCTCTTGAATAGTTACAATTGACTTAAAAACTCCAAAACCAAAAAAGTGTTATTTTTTGCCGTGGTGATAAAAGTTGACGATCGATACGTAATTTATGTAAATTAGTAAAGTATATGGTTCCATTTAAAATTCACAAGATGGCGTCGTTTCCTGATTAACCGGAAGTGATACCGACACAAATAACATAATAATTTGCATATTTTATATATACACTTGTATAAATTTCATTTGTTTGCTTCATAAACAACAAAATAAAACAGCCTTACCTATCGATTGGGTCACCTGATATGCAATTTTTGACTATATAGTATATAGATTAAATTTACTATACTATAATATGAGGCAACTTTATTTTGATATTTATAAGTTAGTTCAAGATCAAATGAAAATTTTTTATTATCATGTACGGTTATTCCATAAAATTTCAAATAAACTTAATGGTCGAAACTGGTAGCAATGCAATAATAAATGAAAGTATGAATAAATTGTTTATCTTTGACGGACATTTTAGAATTAAGGTTTTTATTTCTTACATGATCTACAAGGTTATTTGGCGTTTGTCAACCAATGATTACATCCTTGAGAGTGTATGCACGAGCGGTGATGGGCCCATGTTCAGTATGTTTATTTAATTTTCATTAATCACAAAAAAAGTCGCTAACCTTCATTTTTTTACAGCTATGCATTAATGTCAACGATTATTAAAATGTTTTAAGTAGTTTTTATTTTTATCAAACTAAACTCCGACAAGGACTTTATTTATGCTAAAACATTCATATCGAATTTAATTATTAAAAATAAAATTTAATCACAAACGCCAGATTTTCGAATTTTCATTAATAATTTGATACTAATGTAAACAACAATTTTATTAATTACATTATTACAAATAACAAATTAATGTTGCTTTTACACTGTTTACACCATTGCGTTCCTTTATTCCCTTTTACACTACACTACATCGACGCCATGTGACTATTACACCGCATTGCTCCTGCACCGTACCGAATGGTTTTACCAAACGCAGCTAAGTTTGCTTGAAATATATGGTTGCCTAGAAACTCCATGAATTTATTTTCATTATAATTTGATCAAAGGTGACTTTGACAATCAAATTACAATTAAAGTAAATCAATGCGGATTCTTAAAGACAAACATATTTTGAATTCCAACTTTTCTGGATAATTTTCATTGCACCAAATGTATTTTGTAGATTATTTCCCGAAATTTGCTCGATTAAATTTATTAGAAATACCGACAGATATTAATTAAATTGATTTGTATATTGGGTTATGCATCTGACATTAACAGATATTATTTAATTTGTTAAGTTCGTTTTATTTATAAATATAGGCGAGCGACGCCGAGAATGCCGAGAATTCGACGCGTATGCAATGCAGCACTATTACAAATATCCAACCGCTTGATATAAAACAAAACTATTTCATTGTCGTATAATAATATGTTAATATTGAACAAGAGCATTATTATCGGTATTAATTAATAAAAATATGGAAGCACTCAATACAAAATAAAACTTTATTTGACTGTCGTATAATATGTTAATATTGAACAAGCGGTTTAATTAATTGATTTATTAAATTATCGGTATTAATTAATAAAAATAACGAAGCGCTCGATATAAAATAAAACTTTATTTGATTGTAGTATAATAATATGTTATTGCGTTACTCGCGCGCGGAGTAGCGTTCAAATTTGGCCAATTTGTAAAGATACTATAATTGATGTACAGCGTCAATTATAGTATCTTTACATTATATTAATATCTTTAATTAACAAATATATTTGTTTCTATCAGTCCGGTTTAATAAATATTTTTTGTGATAAGATATATAGTTACCACCATTCAAATTTTAGTTTGTTCTAACGAGTCCGTTTCAGTATGACAAGTTGCTTAAAATTTGCAATTTTTCTTTTATGTTCATCTCCTAAAATAAAACTTTACTCAGAACAATTATTTTACGAAATCATTAAAAATAATTGTATAAACAACAAGTAGTTTGTTAATTAAATTGTTTAATCAATAAAAGAATAAACTATAAAAAACATTCAAGTGTCAAAATATCACGAACGTCATTGGAAAAAATAAATAAAATGATTGAACAATTTTTGCAAATAACTTAATGTAATTATACTTATATTAATACCGAAAACAGAATTGAAATATCTTTATTAGTTTTTGAAATAAGCTGGATGCAAAATTGAAGCAACAATTTTCCCCCTTAAAGGGAAATAAATTTGTCGTTTGTTTTATAAATTTGGGGAAGTTTTTAAATAATGAGGGAGCACATCAAGGGAGTTTTTTGCAATATTGAGATAACACTTTATATACAGGGTGATGAGCTAGAACCTACTGAACATAGAAATTTTACATGTAAAATCATTCTTTTGCGATTTCGTGCTTGCCTCCTTATTTTAGCGAAAATTACTTCAGATAAAACTTTTAGAGCAAAAAATTTGCATATAAATCTTCCAATCAAATTAGCTTTATATTATTTGTAGCGGAGAAAATTAATATAAAAATGTCGAAATCACTCACAAATACCATTGGCCATGGAAATGATAATGAAACAAACGTTGGATCTGTGAAAATCATCTTAAATTATTATTATTGTAAATTGAGTTTAATTAGTAAAAAATTAACAGGTTTACAATCACCGAAAAAGCATTTTTTTTAAATTAACAGGTACACAATCACCGAAGAAACAATTTATTCAAATTATATTTTTAATAGAAATATTATAAAACAGGTTGCGAGATGTATTTGCGGGTTTGCCCCTGCAATTTTCAATTCCATCAATATAAACCATTCAATTTATTTAACTTATTTGAGCACTTAATTTAAAAATATTATTTTTTTAATTAAAATTAGTTATACAATTTAATTTGTCTAAGTTTTATAATTAACTAGCTAGTACCCGGCGCGTTGCTGCCGCAAAAATATAAAGAAATAATGATAACAGAATTATATTTGCATTTGGTCTCTTGTTAATATGAATACATTTATTGAAATTGAACATATAAAGGAGAAGTATCTACGATATTTATTTTGACTGTATTATTCAAGTGTTTTAAGGTATATTTATGGTTTTCCGTGTTTTCCAAAAACAAATAAAGTTATTCTTGAATTGCATAATGACGTTTCTGTTTTTGCTGCTAAATATACGGAAACTGGCTGCAGAGTGTGGGTTGATTTCTTTAAAAAAAGGTACAACGAAAAAACTTATTTTATTAATTAAATAAAACAAAATGTAATTTTCCCTGAAACACATATATATCAAACTTAATAGTAGGTTCCTATCAAATAAATATATATATATATATTTAT
>JARJEC010012766.1:0-11728 GCA_030264575.1 Tachinus sp. AB-2021 | reverse complement strand
AATAAAAAATGTAACCAAAGTTAAACCCGTCGAAGCATATTTTGGACGGTATAATGATATAAAATTAAAAGAAAATGAAAATAATAATTTCTCAGAACTTATCCAAAATTATAAAACCCGAATTTAAATATGAATTACTTAATCTATACAACATCCCAATTGGAACATTGAATCCCGAGGAGTATATATTTCTCCAAATAAGACACGACGTTATTGCCATAAACGACAACAAGTATCTTATACCGAAAGATTGCAAGGTATATCGTAATATTTACATTTGTAAACATCTATTAGAAAATTACATATCAACCGAATCTCCGTGTGAGATAAAAATTCTCCATAATTACAAAAATTTAACAAATTGTGTTTTCGAAAAACATGAAACATTCATTACTAATTTTTTTAATATCAAGAATATTCAATTCTTTTACTTTCCTAAGGAAACCAAAGTTATTGAAAACTGTCAAAACTTGATCAAACATCATTACTTAACTGGAACCTTTTATCTCGAACCATCAAACTTTTGTAGATACGTTATTGATGATAAAATTGTTCAAAATGTTTTAATTAATATTAATGTAACTGATTTCAAATTTATAGAATTTAACTCTGTATCTCACAATTTTACAAACCTAACAATAAAATCAATAATGCCAATAAATGTAAAGAGTGAACTAGATTTACAAAAATTAAACTTAGATCATCTAACTAATCGCAATCAAAATCTATTTCACTCAAATCTCATATTGTATTGCCTTGTATGTATTATCATAACATCAATTATATATATTAAACGAAGGATAATTTGTTCAAAATTAAAAAGACCAATTCAAGGTCAGGGTAATTCAGAAGAAGCCCAAGAGGAAATTCCACCGAATTTTATTGACAAATAAAATTTACCCATAAAATCCGTTTTGTAGTAGAGGTGTTATATTATATTAATGTTAATTTATAAATATTAATATAATTAGAATTAAGAAATGGAAACCATTACTGATAATACTGCACCTGCAGTCTACATCAACATAATAAGCCGTAATAAGCGAGCTCGAGTTCAATTCGCAGAAGTGTTATCACTAATGTGTCCAGCCAGCAATTACACTGGTATAAAATATAAGGCATGCCCTAATTAAGTTAGTTAACATTTTTGTACTCAAACAACCATCATGTAATTAAAATTAATAAAGTGAATTAAACATAAACCGGCGGAGTAAGTTCATTGAAGTTCTCCAATACAAATGTGTTTTGCCCCCCTCACCAATGACAGCAAAACTTGCACATGCCATGTATCCTTGTCTGGAATCTGAAGGAAACACAGTATCAATAGCGGTCAGTTGTCATACACAGTTTCTTTGTAAGTGGCAACTTGTTTGCAAAAGACACATTTCAACGAAAAGATATCTAATTTAGCTCATAAAGAAGAAGTAGAAGAACAAACTTGAACTATTGCTATAATTTACAATAAATTGCAATTATTTTCTGTTCTGTAATATTTTAGTATTACGTATAAATTTATTTTCTAAGAATCTAAAATTATTAACTTTAAAAATATTTTTTTGTTTTAGTTTTAATATTATTATTAATAAATAAGAAATAAGAACAATAAACTAAAAATAAAATGCGGTTTAGAAAATGTAACGCGCGAGTAGTTATGTTTTTGCTTAAATAAATACATGCGACTAACTAAGGTAAATTTGATCTATAAAATGGAAAACAAATTTTAAAATATTTTTAATCATCTCTTTAGAAATGCGTCTTAAAAATAAGTTATATTGAATTTATTTAAAATAATATTAAATAAAACAAATAAATTAATCATTCACATTATAAATTAAATTTATGTCTAATTAAATTGGATACTAACCTCTTTTTTGAACAAATGCTCAATGAAAATTGCCATAAATGTCTGATTCTGGCAAATATTAATTAATCTCATTTGTCTGATACTGAGAAGTTTTAATTAAGTTGAGTCGGTTGATCATATTTTGCATTTATAATGGGGTTATGTTAAGAATTATTTCAACGATTATACGTATATGCGGTTTTGATTTATCTTATTTAGGATTTTAATATACACGCTCAGCAGCGTGTTTGACTCCGTTAGCGGTAACGAACACGTAATATCGGAGGCCAATTGAAATATGATACTATATGGTATGATAAATATGGTACTCTGAAGTGTTACAAAATTTTGCCGTGACTCGTATGTCGGTCATATATTTACATTTAAATAAACTACTTGTACAAGTAAAACTTGCAATACGAACCATATTCAATATTCCGTATAGAAATTCTTGTGGAAATATATTTAAATATACATATACATAACAATATTTTAACAGTCGTGGTTTTGTATATATACAAACTATTGCTATTTAATGTTAAAAGTAAAATTACTTTTGAGTTGTACAATAAAAAGGCTGCTCATGCACTAAGGTTCAATATTTATTTGCACTCCAAACATAGAAATAACCAAATAGATACCAATATATTCTTCCATTAAATTGTATAATGGTTTGCCAAGCTACCTAAAAGAAATCTATGCATTTAAATATTTCAACAGTACAATATATAAAATATAATATGTATTTTGTATTTTAAATTGTGTCTTCTTGACTTATTTCACGTGACGTGTATTATGTATGTCTTATGCAATATTTTGTTTTATGTGAAACTAGCTAAACCCGGCCACTCTTCGCCGTGGCTCAGTCTGATATGGAATGAATTGTAAAGCAAAGAAAAGTATTCTAGCGAAAATAGATTTGCCGAGAAATTATATCATTTACTGTGATTATGGATATGCTGTGGAACGAAATGAAAGAAATAAGAAAAGTTGCTGCGTCCAAAAAATTAGTAAAATGAGTACCGATGTACTCACGAAGGATATTCAAACACATTCACTAACTACCAACTCACCAAATTACAAACTCTCTAATTCACTAACTCACCCACTTACTGACACGCCCACTCACACACTCACCCACGCACTTACGCACTCTCGGGCTGCCTTACTCCCCCGCTCGTCCTTTTGCCGTCCAATTGCACACCCGTCCAATCGCCCACTCGCGCACTTGTCCAATCGCCCACTTTTCACATGCCCGCTTGCCCACTTTTTGCTTGCCCACTTGCAAAGACGCCCACACGCCCACTCGTCCACACGCCCACTCATCCACTCGCCCAATTGCCCACTCGCGCATACTCTCACTCACCCACACGCCCATTCAATCACTCGTCCAGTCCCTCACTTTCTCACTCGCCCACTCCCTCACTTGTCCCACTTGCCAAAACTTTAGACACATAAAAGACCATTGTCAACTCTTTTGGTAGCCTCTAATGGCTCGTTTGTGGTTTATAAACATTTTGGTTGGTTCTTAATGTTTCCCCAAAATATTACATTTAGTTTTAATTTATATTCTACAAATTATATCATAACTAAATTAGGATTAAGAAACAATAAAACAATTAAGTCATTATCAAATTATATTATTATTTAACTATATTAATATATTCAATTAGTTTTTTTTATTAATTTTGATATGTAACATGTATTTACATAATTGTACAATATTGAAATAAATAGATATTTTTATAATAAATTATATGAAAACCTCACCAAATTCGAACTGAAAATTATAAACAAAACCATTAATTAAATATTCACAACAATTTGTTTTTATTTGTACGCATTACTCAAATAAAATATTACTTTTGTAGACATTTTTAGTCATGTATTGGTATAGATAAAAACGTCATAAAAACGTATAAAATTCATTTAATATTTCGTGATTTTAATTTAACTCTAATTTAGATTAAGATTAAAAAACGCGAGAGCGTCATAAAAAGTACGTTTCCTTCAAACGTTTACAAGAAGTAAAGTACCATGATTACGATCAAAACTTGGATGGCCACATTGCCCGCCAAAAAAATCGGTTTAATATTTTAGAAACAACTAGTCACATTAAGTTTTTTTAAATCATTTTGTTATTTAATAAGAAATTAGTTAAAAATATTTTTTGTAAATTTTTGCTAAAACGCATTTAACGAATAAGAAAATTGAATTATGCAATTATTTTGTTTACTAGTTAATAAATCAATACAAATAAATATTTTTTCTTTGTTAAAATGTATCAAACAAGTTATTTGCTTCACCTCGAGCTTTCACGTGTCTTTAAGTTATATTTTATTGTTCTGTTGTGTTTTAGCAATATAAACAAATGCATACACAACAAACAACGTGCCAAAATAACAAAAATATATTTTAAAAATGTAAAAACAAAAAAAAAACGTGTACTTTACGAGAATGTTTTTGTGCTTGAGCTTAGGAGCTCAACATTTGCAATTTAGTTCAAAGTACGAATAAACTCGTTTTGTAAGTAACGTCAACGTACTTCAACATACGAGTATCTAATAGCGGTTGCTATGTGCAGAATATTGGTAATATTTAGTGTAGCTGCAAAACAAGGAACATCAAATGGTAATAAATTGCAGCAACTGGGGTTTACGTACTTTACAACCCAACAATTTCGATTGAGGTTTTATACTTATATTTATACTTACTTACATTCTAATTAAGAACTAAAACCAAGAAATTTATTCGCAGCATCGTATATTTTCTTATAATTTAAGAATTAAGTCTTGTTATATTGTCTGACATAGAATGACGCTGCGAGTACACGTGTAATAGGAGTAACCGATAAACAGTTTGTTATTACGGGAAATATCGCTATTTAAATAGCTTGAATAGAACGCAAGCCAACTTAAAGAAGATGCAGTGTTGGTGAAGACAACAAAAGAACAACGAAGTTAGAAAATAAGACCGAAATTACGTGATGAATTTTCTAGCACAGTATTTTAAAACGATAGATAGAAACAGAATAGTGCATGTTGTGCGGGTAGCGGGTGAGGTTGCGCGGAACCTGTGGACTGGGCCGCTATTCGTGAGCTTGCAAGTAATGCGACGGATAAGACCGTCACACGGCATGACGTCACTGATCTATCTCTTATAAGTGACCCCATGACCTGTTATCTCTTATCAATGTCCTTTCCTTATCTCTTATCCTTAAATATCGAACAGGAGTTTCAATTAGTGAAAGAGGAAATGACAAAATAAACAGCAGCGAGGAGGAATTTCACAGGGAACCGTCAAAGAAGAAGAAAAAGATGGTTAAATTCAACTAGTAGTAGTAGTAATAAGTTGCAGTAAAAGCTCTGTTGTGAAGTCAGCTGTCACTATTCTTTGCATGTACGCACTTCTTGTCTTAAACCGCCGTGTGTTTTAAATATTTTAAACTAAGAAAATAACTGTTTGACCACTAGTTGTACAAATTGTTTATATTATTTACATGAAATATATACACCGAGCGCCAGTGATTATGAGACAGGTTTGGTTGATAAAGGATCTTATTCTTCTCGAGCCGGAACTCCGGCAACTCTTGTCACAACACAGGGGAGAGCCTCGGTCGGGGATAGTTAGTAGTTTTAAGAAAGTGTGGGAACAAGTTATTATATGATCAAATTTGATTCTTTAATATATTCTAAAAGTTTACGATATATTTGGTGATTGTTGGAGGCAATTAGTAGCTGCGTATTTGTCGGTAGTTCAATGTTATGAGAGATAACGAAGCGCCACAATTTCGATTCCGCATATGCAAGTGGATTGTCAATTAAATTAATCCGGTACAGGTCCCATGGGCTTCTCAAATGGCTTGATCTTAGTCGACCTAACAGATTAATTTCTCATTTACTGTGAAAGGGGCTATTCTTAAACCATTTATATTTATTTCTTTTTGATATTGTCGAAATATTTCGACATATATCTTTTGGTTTGGCTTGTTAAGGAGACATAATTAGGCCATAGTTCTAAACTCTCTTTCAGGTACTTAGAGTAGTAATCAGTGTAATTAATAGTGATATCATTACACTGCTTCCCGTAGCCAGCCCCTGCAACTGTGTCAGCTTGTTCGTTGAACAAGCCTACGACTAGGCACCTAGCAAAAGTATGTGCGTAAGCCATTATTACGTAAATTAAAATTATGGTTCTTAATATGGAGTATCCTTAATGCCACAAGCACAGGAATTTATGACATCAAGGGAACTTCGGGAATCAGAAAATATGACCAATTTCGTCCAGCCCTATGTGGAAATTAGAGATAGTGATCTAAATATAGCATACAATTTGGCTGTGAATATAGAGGTATTGAATTGAATTTTACCGGATTCCTCAATGTTAAAGAGAAGAATAACAACCCTATACGCGGAGGCAGAATCACTTGTAACTGAGCCATCACCAATGTCATCAAACACCATGTTTGGCCGAATCTACTAACGGATCGTAGACATAATTGAAAATTAATTGTTAGGGATAAAGATTCAAACGGGGAGAAAAATAATTTCAAAAAGGCACATTTATTGTTTACTCTTTTAAACTGAGAAACTTCATTGAAAGCAGATATAATGAGTGGACAGCCTTTGGAGGGCCATTAGGGGCGGTTGGCAAAAGCGTCGTTTGCCTGTGAGCAATGGCATAAGGCCGGACTCAACCTGTAGCAACTTGATGGGCGGTAGAGTTCGTAGCTCCCAAGCAGATTCTCATTGCATTGTTCTGATTTTTTTCCAGAATTGCTATCAAGGATCGAGTACAAAACGAAAACAAATGTGAGGCAAAATCAAGTCTAGATCGTAGAACCGCCTTATAGAAAATGAGTAGTATCTCCGGATCACTACCCCAATTTGTACCTGACACATATCTCATTACGTTGATGCCTTGATCACAAAATTTTTGTAAGGCGTATGCTGGTTCCAAGATAACTTAACGTCAAATGTTACGCCCAGGAATTTGTTAATGAAACACTATCCTGGCTAGTATATATAAAAATCATCTGCAAAGGAGCCAACTTTGACTCCGGGTACGGGGAAAGTGACTAAGCCAATGATGTATATGTTGAAAAACAAAGGGCTACAGGGACTACCCAGAGGAAGATCCAAAAATAACGTAATAAGGTCATCTTCCAGTAGGGATCCGGCTAAGAATAGTGTTTCGGAGACTAGTTCAATTATTATGTTAATCAGGAGTGGAGTGATACTAAGACCGTTCAAGATCTCCTTCAGATGAACAATGCATACGTAGTCAAAAGCTCCTTTAATATCTAGAAAACATGCATTTGTTTAACGCTAGAGCATGGATTATCTCGCAGTATAAAGATGTTACATTTTCGTATACATTGTGACCTTTGCTAAAATCTGTGATGGAAGGTGGAAATTTGCCATTAGATTTGCACCATCTCTCTCGACGAAGCTTAATTATGTTCACAAAGGTTTTCCGTACACATGAGGATATCGCAATCGGCCTGTAACTAGGGATGGGATCAGTGGGACTGCCTTTAAGGATAGGAACAATTTTAAACGTTTTCCAGCTCTCAGGAATTACACCCTGCTGTAAGATATTATTGAATATAAGTACTACGTGATTTCTCGTTGAGGCGGGAGATTCCCTTAGCATTGAATAGGAGATGTTGTCATCACCCAAAGCGGTGTACTTATTAGCTAAGACCACATTACGTTCTTTTTACTAGATCGGATTTATTAGGGGGTGCGGAAGGGCATAGATAACATTTAATGGAATAAACACTGAGGATTGTTGCACGAAGAAAGGAGATAGTTTGGAGAGAAACTCTATTTTCCATGTATCGTCACGAGCAACAGACATTGGACTTGGAACTCTATTGAATTTTTAATAGTGGGCCAGACATATGAAGGGGACGAAGTACGATTTAGAGTATTACAAAAGGATTTGAAGTCGTCTCTCATTTTGCATAAATGAAGTTAATTGGCTTTGGCAGTTTCTCGCCGTAACTAGATAGGATATTTTTCCTGTTTGGTTAAATATGGCGAGGAAACGTTTTCTTTTATTGACCATCTCTGAGCATTTTTTGTTCCACCATGGACTAGGAACACAATGTGGTTTTTGGGAACTTGTAGGTTTCAGAGGAGAAGAAATAATAGACATTCTCTATATTTGTGCCAGATTATGCTTTGGTTTGACTAGATTCGAGGGACTAGCAGGTTTGTCGGGAGGAATGTTTGAGAAAATATTAATCAAAATAGGAAAATGAACGCTTCCATACGAGTCCTGGAGGGTTTCTGTCTTAATTTTAAGTGCAAGATCAGGAGATGACAATATCCGAACAGAATGGTTATGTCAAATAGAGAAGACTGCACAAACTGAATAGGAGGGGCATTGAAAATAGGAGTTAACAATTTGGCTTGAAGTTTCTTCTCTCATATTATGGAAGGAACTGAAGCGGGGAATGGAGAAGGATTTGTTTGGCCGAAACCAAGTTTTACACAAAGAGACTGCGTCAATTTTTAATTCATGTATCATGCGTTCCAAATCTGGTTTTTATTATATACGGATTGGATATTCCAACTAACCAATCGTATCGACGATAATTCATGATTTGAACAAGAGACAAGGTTATTGAGGGTCGTGAGAAGATTTACCAAATCAGGTGAAAAACCATTGGGGTTGACCGAGGCAAAATGGTTAATCGCTATAATTAATGTATCGATGAGGTTATATATAAAATTCGCATCAGAAGATGCTGTCGGATTTGTGGGGGGATAAACAAATGCATTATAGGATGGAGCCGATGTGAGGGATAGAAAGGATATCATAGAAGAAGATTGGCTTAGAGGGAATTGTTTTAGTTAGAGTACTAGAAAAAAGAGGCCGAGTGGAAACACGGGAGGACTCAACCGCCGGAAGGGTTCTAGGAAAATTTCTGTCAAGTTGAGTAGAGGATGGCTTGGAAGAGTTGATCGAGGACGCTTTGTGGAAGGATTACCCATAGAAGGCAATGGCTTGTTTAACTTTCATTGTTTTCAATTCTACTACGATCTGGACATTTTGACAACAGTAGAGGAACTACCAGTTCAATTTGCTGACAATACAACGGAAAGAACTAATTTAGTGATTAATTACAAGATGTAATAATTATAAGCAATAATACATGTTACAATCTTGATTGTATAATTTTAATATAAATATAAATTTTAATTTTGTTTTACTATTAGTATTTTCAGGCAATTCTCAGAGTTAGTGTATAAAAAACAGACATTTTGATAATATTTACATTTTATTTAAGTAATTATATTTAATAGGCATTTCAAACTATCTGGATGTGTTATATATAGAATTACAAAATGTAGAAATTGTAGAAAAATTTCAATCATGAATGAGTATCAGGGCTTGATAATGCTTATAAAATATCTATTTTTAAATTGTAATTAATATATCTCGAAAGAGATACAGCATTAAGAATTTTAATCTATGTTAGGGTTACTTAAGTTTGACCTCTCCTGATAATATTTAATTTTAATGAATGTTAATTACACGTCCGAATTATTAATAAATAATATAACTAATATTGATACTATAAAATAATACTACGTCATAATATCATTTTGTCGGCAATTAATCAGTACTACCATAAGTTTATATTTGGGTGGCTATTAATCAATACCCGGTCATTAGAAACAATGTTAATTTGCAATATTTCTAAAATATACATTTCTCCATAAGATACATGTAAATCAAAACACTAAACAAATTAGCATTTTTAAATATTTAAGATAATAATTTGAAAATTAATTAGTTTATATATATGATATGTAGAAATTATTATTGTTTACACTTTATTTATTTTAGCACATGTTTTTATAACATATTATTGAGGGCATCTGATATAATTCTTCAGTAAAAATTCTTTTCAAGAGATTGATTAAGACATACTGGCATCAATGCAGAACTTTATGTAACGCTTGAAGCAACAAATATTATTTAGCAACAATAATGAAACAATCCGGTTCAGTTTAATACATTTTATTTTATATGACAAAAATATAATACTTTTATAATACATTCTATATTAAATATTATTGGTTTTAAAATCCGGACAGATCCCCACCTCCCCACGTAAGATCTATATAGGGACGGCTATATCTATTAAAAAAATAGGGCTGGACCTTTTTCTCTGCAATAGCTTCTAAACGTTTCTGGCGACAGTCAAGATCTTTACAGTAATCGCACAGTGTATAATTTGGATTTAGTGTGTCATATTTAAACGACTTTTCAAACAGTATCTCGCAGCTTTCACACAGGTACTTTTTTATTATGTATATACGTTGCCACATTCTAGACATAGCCTTGTATGTATTGATAAACCGTACACAATTTTTAAACTTTTCTTGCACTCGGGTAATTTCATGTTTCAATGTTTCCAAGTCAAGAGTCTTGGCAAACACCAGTTCTTCAGTTTTTTTGTTGAAAATCTCTTTCAGATCGCTTAAATCTTTTCGAAGAATGTTCAAGTCTGTACGAACAGCCTTACAGACCTCTTGACGTGCATCATCAACTTGAAAAGCGTCTGTTTCCATAGCAGTATTCTCTTGCTGCTTGTATCCATTAAGTGCCGATGCCTTTGATTTAATCGCATTGCGCACAGCGTCAAATTTATCGTCGTTTAATGTATCACAGTAGTTGGTTTCAAATTGACTAGGAGGCGTAATAAAGGGTGGTTATTCAATAACATCAACAGCAGGTTCTGTACTCGCAATATATTTATTGTGTGACACTTAAGATTGTCTTTTCTTGTAAAACTTTTATCACAGAGTGAACATGTAAACACAACTCCTAAATGGATTTTTGTTCTATGTCTTTACAAACTACTTAAGCAGTCGTAGGAGATTTCACAGTCTTCACATCTGTACATTTCGACGGTTATTCTTTAATAGTGCTTAATTCCACATTGGGATGTTGACAAAATGTCCAGATCGTAGTTGAATTGAACCGTGTTTTTCTTCTTCTTTGACGTTTCCCTTTGAAATTTCTCCACGCTGCTGTTCATTTAGTCATTTAGTCTTTCATTAGTTAAGACTCCTGTTCGATGTTTAAGGTTGTCTCGCGCATCGTTTTCGGCATTATCGTTATTTGCCTCCACTGCTTATAAAAAGTCCCGGCATCGTTTTTGCTGATAATACTTTATGAGGCTGGTATTGTTGGGGTCTGCACCTCATTTACTATTTGCCACTGAGCGTTACTGTTAGTTATACCCAAATAAATTTAACTGAATAACTATTTGACTTTATTTTATTATATATAATTTAACAACTTGGCTAAATATGTAATAATTGTTGTCGTAAATAACATTTTCAGTAGTACGTTTATATAGTGTAAATATTGGTGATTTTTTAATCTTTATATGATGCCCCCAGAATCGGTAACTTTAAAGTTGAAATATTAGCAGTACTTTATGTTTGATATAATGAATGACAACATACAATGTAAAGCGTGTTTTTACTAATAATAATATAAAGTATTGATAACATATTTTGGAGATAATTGTTAATATAATTTATGTTTTATTTTAAAAGAAAACAAATTGCTATTTTAGTAATTTATTATCAATCAAAAGCAGCACTGACACAATAACTTATGTTATGCAAAATATAATGTTAAAAAATTATCGAATCCTATATATTTTTATTATTACTTATTAGCTACATATATAATAACATAAGCAACAACAGCAGAGGGTTGATAAAATAATAATAATAATAATAATAATAATAATAATAATATTAATAATAATAATAATAATAATAATAATAATAATATTAATAATAATATTAATAATAATAATAATAATAATAATAATAATAATATTAATAA
>JARJEC010012763.1:0-17909 GCA_030264575.1 Tachinus sp. AB-2021 | reverse complement strand
TATATATGTATGGGTTTAATTCCACACAGAACAAGCAAACAATTTTTTTATATAATCATTAAATTTTAATGTTATTTTTATTTACGTAAACGTTTCGTGTCGTCACGTCCCTTCCTCAGTACTTCAACAAAATTAAATAAATAAATAATTTTACTTAACATAACATGTTAAGCTAACTGTCTTGATAATGTCATCACTGTGACACATTATTATGAAAATTGAACAATTAAAATGTAATTAAAATTAGAATAAATTCCCGATCAAACTACACGAACATCTGTGCAAAGAGTGACTCTTTTAGAGGATAATCCGATTATCAATATGCATATCCACTGTCTATGGATACTGGTACCCCTGCTGACTACTCACTCTTCTTAAATTAATTTAAATAAAGATAAGTTAAATTATACGAGCTAAATAATCGCATCTTAGAAGTTACAACAACTATTAATGTTTATCCTAAAAGTAAGATTTGCCAGTAAAGCATAAACTTGTCGTGCTGAATGCTCCATTAAACACGACCGACGCAATTTCAAATAGTTGCTAATCGTTATTAAATATATATTTTTAAATTTTGACTTTTGACGTTGTTTTATTATGAGGTGGTTCGTACAGCGGTACTGATGCACCTCTGGCGTCTTACAGTCTTAGCAGTTCTGTCTCTTCAATGCAGCAGGTGTTGTAATGTCTCTTCGTCCTTCAAACATCCGCGGTATAGTTGATCTACTTGCTTTCGGATTTTGATTAGACTCATATACTTTCGACAATAATGTCTTTTATTTTAATACGATGCAAAAATCAACGAGATGCACTGATGACCTCCATGGGAGTAAAACATATGTCTGCATTTAATTGTTGCTTGTAACTTTAAATTTCAATAATTGCTTATTAACCTTTTTACTCAATTTTTTATTTTCCAGCTGCAATTGTGATACCGGTTGCCTGTAGCTATATTTAGAATGGGCGTATAACCACTCACTCCGATTATGTAATATTAATTGAGACACATGTTTGTGTGAACGTTTTTCTGAATTTTGTGCTAGAGAACACACATATGCCACTTCTCAAACACCCGGTATAATTAAATTTGATATATATATATATATAAAGCTAGCAATTTAACAATAATGTTTTTATATTATGTTAAATTATATTAACTTCTTTTTAAATTTTAAAATTAGTAAAGTTCTATTGTAAACGGTTCATTATACTCTATTTTGAAGAGGTTAAAACGGTTTCATTTAAAAAATCCTAGGCAGCTTGGTATTAATATGTAGGTTTAACTTATGATTTAATAAAATTTAGGTAAAATTAAAATGAAGTATGTAATCTACGTATTTGTAATTAAGATGACTATTATAAAAACTATACTTAAAGTGAATTGCGGACAATACATGTAATTTAATCAATTACACAATTACAATGCAATATTAAATTAATGAGCATTCATTACATACGTTGTGCATGAAAGTTCGGTGTTTATTAATAATTTAAAGACAAAGACTTGAAGTTTCGGTTTTCAGAACTGGTGCGATCGGTACGTGCGCTGTGATTTCCTGAAACGGATAAATTAATTCCTTTCGTAGAAGGGAACGGATTAATTATGAAATGATTTCGGTATAATCAATCGTAAAACTAATAACCGAGAATTGGCAACGGTCGACAATGCTGCTGTAACAATGCGAGATAAGCGAACGGACAATGCGACTGTCGTTAGGCCTTGTTCTAGACCGTCATTGTCATTATATAATATCATGCTTGATACAATATGTGCCGAGGAGCAGCCATTATGTCACGTAAGTCGATTGGCCATTGTGTCCTGCTCTTTGTTCTTTATATTAAAGATGAGGACCCGCGTCCTCTTATTTCATAAAGACTCGCTTATATTCTCCCTAAAAACTTTACTTTGTATTTCTTCAACTGCCTTGAATCTCCGATTGGAGTACAAGGGTGGTCGCTGCGGCACCCACACGACACAAGTGCTACTTAATCAGCCTCATCCATTTATGTTTATTTTACCAATTTCAACACATTATTCGCTTCACATCTCTCTCAAACACTAAACAATAGCGGCAAATGACACTTAAAATAATACATTATACAATTCGCATGTATTCTAATAAATAATTGTATGGCATGAATAAGTGCAACTAATGAATGCAACTTTTATGTGTATTTTTGCATTGCCTGCAAATAAATGCAGTGTAAATCGTCAGAGAGTCATAGCGTAACAGTGGAATACTGCTGGAACACAATCATTTGCAGGAAAGATTGTCGGTTCGTTAGCGGCATTAGCGGGCAATTTCCATCTTTAAATCCCAGTACATATAAACGTATGCACATATCCCTCCTTAATAGTACATACCCACTATGCATGCAATCTTATAAATTAGTTTACTTACTTTGATTTAATAATGTTATATATCAAAAGGAAATATGCAATTTTTTGCAATAAGTAATTATATAATGTCGTGTACTGAAATTGTGTGCACGATTTAGAAAAAATGTGCATCGTTAATTTTTATAATGATATGACTTATACTTGTTCATGCATTGTGCGTAATGCTTAAGAGTTTAATTCCTATTTACATCGCTTTTAAACACAAACGGAAATGCACCATTGTCAATGGTAGAATTAATTACTGCTTTTGAGCCCCGCAACACTGTAATGAAGTTCATTTTAATCTTCTAATAATCACGATAAATATACAGAAACTATTAATAATTTCTTGTGCGCATTTTTATTTTTAATGCCATGCTATTATTTTGATTAATACTTAATTTGCTCAACTGCCAAGATAAACAAGTGTAATTTACAGCATTGCCATTACATGTATTACTGAAATTGAACTAATCAATCATTGCAATAATAACACATATGAGCGGAGACTTTTAATGATTTGTTAATTGTTTTAAACGCAGACTATTTATATATTTCATACAGCTGATTTTGTAGTCCATGAATTTGCTCTCGCTATCTTATTGATACTAATTAATAATTTTATTAATATGGTTTTACACAACCGGAACACATTTTAATAGAAACAAAGCCGATTTAGTACAACATACGAATTAAAAAAACCGAATTTAAAGTTGATTATCGGTGGTTCTGTTCAATCTACATGATTTTTGTTGTTGCTTAAAAATTCAATAAACACATAATAATATAATTTGAATCTTTTTTTTGCTAAGAGCGAATTATGTACAGAAATGCTTTCAAAGGAATACTAATGCTTTGGTGAGTTAGTTCCTTACTATTTAATGCTAATATTTTTACAAAAATCATTTTTTTTTCATAAAAGTCTTTGATATGTTTGTATACTTAAAGGTGTTAGAGTAAATGTGTATAGGTACAAAATACACAATTTGCAGTAATGTAGGTTCAGAGCAGTGTTCTTTCAAAATTTGGTAACTTCCTTTAAACTCATTTTAAAGATTGTTCTACTAGTCGCACAACATATTAATTAATATCTCTTTAAAAAAAATTGATACATTTAAAGTAATATAATCATTTACATCAAGAAATTTTAAAAAGCCAGTCATTGGTCTAATCCCTTCACTTGTTTGGCAAATATTATGCTTTATTAAAAAAATCTAATTTGTTCAAAAAGTGCTGATGGTGCTGGAATAAATCGCTTTATGAAGCTTGTATTTATTTTCTATCGGACAATTCCAAAATTATTCAAAATATTTTAATGCACTAAAATTTATTTTTCAGTTAATATTTCACATCAGCATCAAGTATAATAAAATTAAAAAATATAATTTAGTTAGAAATAATGAATAGCCATTGAGTCATTTCACAAATCTATATTTTATTCTGAATCTGATAAATTGAGTAAAATGGCTTATTATATTTAATTATGAAATTATTAACAACGATGTAGATAACCGTATGATTTATTTTGTAAAAAAAAATAAATTATTTCATGGAAAAATTATACAGCGCAGTAATTGAAATATATTCTTAAATAGAATTGTCCCGCCCTATATAAATAATAAATAGCAGAAAAAATGTTCTCAAATATAAATTAATGGTAATAATATTTAAATCAGCCGGTAATTCTTGGCTTTAATATAATTCTATATAATTATTAATGCTGGATATATTTTTATATTCGTGGCTATTTTAGCGCAGCCAGAATAATTGCATGCAACACGAATTTTATTATAACAAGGAATTTTACTGTTTCGAGGCGGATTAAAAATGCAATACTTATTTTATGTTGCACTTCCACGAATTTAAATAAATTCTCATAATCATGAAATGAATGAATAATTGTTCAATATTGTTGGTTTATGTTATAATCATTGTTTGGGATTGTTATTTTTTTACATGAAATGTATACATTCGTGTTTGTTATTTATATTCAGTTTGTTACAAATATGTTTGAATACAAAATAGTTTAGCACTTACCTTATGAGGGCGTAATATTAATCTGAGACTGACAAAAAGTTTAGATTTACATTCATACACGTACAGGAAAAAAACGTGTTGATTGTTGAATTTAAGTGTGCGATAAAATAATCAAAATTGACAGAATCAAACAAAAAAAATATACTATTTCATTAAAACAAAAGCTACGCAAACTTTTTTTGCTCGATAACACTTCTCTCAAAAATCCAAAGTTATTAATTAAAAATTTAATACACAATTTTTATCTAATAATGTCCAACCATATAATTAAAATAAACTATTACGCCCAAGCTATAGAAAAAAAAAAATATAAAAACTAATTGAGCTTACTAGTAAAATGATTGTACGAAACATCATAGCAAGGTGGATATTAAAGATTACAACTATCAGTTAAAAAAACGGCGATAGTTCCTATTACAAAATAACGAAATACCGAAGACTTTATGACTTTGAAAATGTATGGAATTGCACCTACAATTATGAAGAAAGTAAAAATCTGGAAGTTTCTAACCAAAACAAAGTACAGAGAATGGTGTGTTTGCTAGTAACGGGAGCGATTGGAACAATAACCACAGCAATCATGGAAGTACCACTCGCACTACAGCCACTTTACGTTGTTGTGTTAGTCGATTTAAGGGAAGCAGCATATGACTACAGATGAACGAATACGCTTCTTATCTTGGAACTTACAGATATGCAAGAAGAAAAATTGAATGATGAAGTCAGACTTTATGAAAGGTTATCGCAATTAAAGCTCTTTTGATGTGGCAATAAAGTAGCAAGACAAGTGATAAAAGATAAAGTTCTCGGACGCAGGGCAAAAAAAATTTGGCACATCCGGGACCAAAAACCAAAATGACACCGGAACTGGAAGATAAAAAGGCTAACACCGGGTAAAGCATCGCTATACCTGAGCAAATATGCCCATTATAAAGTCGGGATTTCAATCCAACAGACCGATTACCATCATTGCGTAGCCAGACGGCATCACATGCGTTATAATCCAAACTGAGTGACAGTTTGAAAGTACAGATCACAAAGAACAGAGTGTGCCTGGTCTGCTCCAAAAGACCAAAGCTAGGGAATCTTAAGGTTTTCTAGCAAATCAAAAAGAGAACAACTGGGGCATTTTGGGGATCAGCACCAACTTTTGGGATTCTACATTAGACTGGAGAAAAAATAATCTGAATCAAACTTGCAACAACAAAACCAGCATTATATACTCGAAAGAAAGTATCTTCTATGCGTCGAATCATAAAAAAAATAAAAAAAGGAAAATAGACAAAGAAACTAATCCCTCAAACAAAAAAAAATAATAGAGAGCAAACTGAAGACATGCTGCTAAATACAACCCAACTAGTAACTGGTTTAATTTAGAAATTATCTACAAAATAGAAAAAAAATGGAGAAGGTCCATATACTCTATTCAAAGAAATAATATCAAATGGAAACTTAAGAAGTGAAACTTGCTAATCTAGGCCACTCCAAAAGAATATATATATATATATATATATATATATATATATACTCTGAACTCTCTGAAGTTTTTATTAAAGAGAGAGAATTCGACAAGGAAACTTTAAACAAAGATAAAAAATAAGAGCACACCTAACATCAAATCATACTAGCAAAGCAAACAACTCACAATTATATATAAGTGAAAGATTCAAATGTAATTAATAGAGAAAACGCTAATTATTATTTATAGATTTGGAAATAGACTGGGGATAGCATGTGTTGCCACAGCTACACTTTGTGAATTTGGTGAAGCAGAAAAATGAGTCAAATCAAACTGCGAAGGCTTAAAGGACTGATCACCAGACACTGTGATCTTAACAAGCACATGTATAATTTGGGTATACAAGAAGATTCACGATGCCGATGTCAAAGGATGAAATCACTCCGAAACATCTTCTGGGCGAATGCAAATGCAAAGCATACAACATACATCGCATAATTTACTTTGGCAAGCAATCTCTTGACAAAAACTTTTTAATTTCATAGAAGAAACAAAACTGCTAACTGTGTAGGACGTCACAAGGGCAAAATGGGACCATCGGGACCGCAGTACAGCAACGCTTGATGAACCACCAAAGTAGTATCATAGTAAAAGTATCATTCCATTTACCTACAATATTTTTAAATTTTGAAACGCCCAGGGATGTCATAGAAGTAAAATATTTTAAAAAATAATTTAAAATAGTAAGTTACAATTTTTTGGCAAATTAAATTAAAAATGATAATATTTAGCAGTGACATTATATTTATACCCAAATTTATTATACTAAATACTGTATGTTGACCTAGAACTTGCCAAAAAAAATTTGTTATTGATTTAAAATATCTGTACATTCGCCCATTGTTCTAGCAATAAAACTTCTTACAACTTTGAGTAAATGATTTATAACCAAAATCAGTTTAAAGAACTTTTTGTAAGTATTTTCAATTTTCAAAAATGATTGCTAACGATTTCAACTGCATTCAACTTTATAATTTCAAATAATATGATAGGTTATGTGTAGTACTGTTGGATAGGTAATTGAAACAGAAATAACTTATGTTTTTATAAAGTCAACCGTTTGCTGTGAAAAATTTAAATACCCGAGAAAAAAATTATAAATTATTTTAATTTACTTTTAAATAAGAAAGTAGGCCATGCATGTCATTTGTTAAAAAAAGCTGTTGATGATGATGTGATTAAGAAATTGGATAACACATTAGTTGGGCGGGTAATAAAATTACCCAAAAAATCTATTGGAAAAGTATTTTTAACCTTTGTAACCCATCCACCCGCCCAGTTATTGCGTCGTCAAAAAAGGTTGTTCGATATTATTTCCACCTGTTCTGATTTATTTAAATATAGCATATGCCCTCTATGATAAGAAGGCATATGTCAGTTGTCAATTAAAAACAAATAGTAAGCCCAATGACACAATAGCTTGGCAAATAGGTGGGTCACATAAATTAAAAATATTGGTAACGACAATTGTATTACAATTAAAATTGCTGGGGACGTGGCGTTTTTGTTTGCGGTAGCAATAGCCCCTTATATGAATGCCATACAAATAGTATATTTTCAGAAATTGTTAAAGGAAGTTCTATTGAAAGTTAAAATACATGCTATTAAAATCTTTGTGACCTACTATAAAAGCTGTTTAACCCACTAGTGGACGTTAAGAACCAGATTTACTACCACGGATGTACCGTCAGTTTTGTGAAATAATCTCTTTAGATTCATTGTCAGATTTGATACTTGCCAATAGGACAGTAGTATAAAAATACACTTTTATCAGAAACAATTTTAGATAATTGCGTAACTAAATCTAAATTGCTTCTACTAGATTTATGTCAGCTTGACTGTAGCGAGGTAACACGACGAGAGTTATGAGTATTACTCATCATTTTACAAATTATGAATTGCGTATTCGATGTTCATTCACATGCTTAAAGTAAATGTGACAAATTACATTAGATACTTACGTCGATTCTAGCAATTTTGGGCGATACGCACCTCTCGTCGTTTTGTCTATATAATAGAATTATGCAGCTTAGTCCATTTTTTTCGACTCACCCTTTAAATTAATAATATGGATTTTTATTTTTTTATGATGTGTAATATACTAAACACATAATCTACAAAATAATAATTATTAGGACAAACATAATACCGTATAAATTGAAAATAAGCAGAGCGTGAGATCAATGCTGTTTGGATAACCGACGTTCCCATCATCGGTTATCCAAACAGCATTGATCTCACCATCAATAAAAACAAAATAAAATGAATAAATTCGATAATAATGACTAAAAGTTAATTTCGTTACATCAAGCTGAATACTTATTTGAGTTTCAATAATATAATGAAATAATTACTATGCATATATTGTGCAATGGGCAATTAATTTGTAATGTTTGATTACGTGCAATTGCTTCCTATAATGGATGCTTCATTTAAATATTTATTGTGTGTGCGCCAAGTACAAAAATAAAAAAAATGTAATGTAACCGAACATTTGTTTTCGTCATACTAAATATTAGTTTAATTAGTGTATAATATAAAGAATTTATCACTAATAGTCAAATTTGGATCTGCAAATGAAAAATTTAATGTGAAATAAATTAATTTTCCTAAATCTTAACAAAAAATCACAAGGTGAGTAATGGCTAATAAAGAAATTTATCATGTTAAGCAGCAATAAATATACGTGTTACATATTGAATGGTAACTGGTAACTCATTAATGGACTATACGTTAGGCACTCGCATTGAAAGTTTGGACCGTTCGAAAGTGTTGTTTGTTATTCATATTCCTGCTAGTTAATTTTCCTGCTTGACTACATCATATATAGTAATGATGTTGGTTCTTTGGCTGATATTGTGTGTATAGTAATCACTACAGGTTCTAGGCTAGAGACATGAATGAGAGAAGGCATGAATGGCACGCATACCGCCGTTCAGAGGGGGGAAATGCGGCAAGTGGCACGGGTCTGGCCATGGCCGTACTAACACCGTGTAAGCCTCGCGTAAGCCAGGACGCGCAATGAACCGCCAAACTAATCCACTGGCTTGTCACTTGTCTCACTGTACACACTCAATATTAGATCTTTCGATTCTTCTTACATCGTCCCGCTAAGTCCGTAGCTCTTAGTCATTTCAAACTAAATTCATGTAAGATTAATGTTGTTTATATTGAATTTTTAAGGATTGTCTAGGACATAACACTAATTATGAGTGAAATAAAAGATATACACGTAAATTCACTTTGCAACAAAATAAAACTTTCACATTCCGAATACACGCAATCTTAATATTGATTATTAAGGTGTTGTGTTTTATTAATTTTATGTTATTATTTTTGATAAAATATTCAGTTTTATATACTATGGATGACACATTTCGAGTGTAAACGTCGACCATTAATATACACCAGATTTAGATATGTAATAAAATGCCCATTCAAGTTTGATATATTCTTGGGAAACCAGAAAATCAATCGTTGAGTAATTTCTCACAGCTGAAATTAGTGTCAAATAAAGATTCTCAAATCTTTATTGCTAATAGTAAAATAATGCAAATTGCACATCATAAAATTAAAGCAATACAACTATTTAAGTCCACGAGTTTAAGTATTGGCGTATATATTATTGATAAAATGTTAACTGGTGTTGTTGCAGAATAGCATTTTTTTAAAATTTAATATGATATTAAATAACGTGGGAATAGGAGTTCTTATGTTCATAATTATTAGAAGATAATTTTTGTTAGCTGTTCATATGAACATATGAATATGTTTATATTGATAATTTAAAATACGAAGAATTTGATTTAAATAAATACTGGAAACTATGTTTATAATAAAGTGAAAATTCCTATCAGCGGAAACCAGTCGTACAGCTGAATTTGTCTCGTTCCTGTTAAAAGAAAAAGTTTTTCATTGTACTAGTAAGTTTTTCTTTATAATTTGCAAAATTTTTCAGTTAACTTTTTTTTAATTAAAGTTTTTTTTAAGAAAAAACATTAAATTTAGTTTTCTTCCTTCAATTAATTTAATTTTCTGCAATAAAAAAAATTTAATAATCTAAAACTACAAATTATAAAAATGAATATTTTCTAATTTTAAAAAAAAAAAATTATTCTATATTTTTTCGAATATTAAAAATTTTTTAATATATTTTTTCCGCTTAATCTACTTTATTTAGAAAGCAATACACGATAATTTTCGTAAAATGGGATAATTGATTTTTGCGGAAATTGCCTTTCAATGACATTCCCTTGCTTATTAGAGCCCAGAGAAAGTAAATTTTAATGACTAGTCCGGTAATGACCTTACAAGATTTACAAGATTTATTAAATTATTTGCAGCTATGGAGTCAACAAAATAATAATTCTGTTTTTGCTTAATTTAAAACTTTGTTCAATTATTCTAATTTTAAGATGTTTTTAAGATTTTCGTGAAATGAATACAGTATATTATCCGTAGAATGTCTCACTTGACTCGGAACTTTAAAATACTCAGCACAGCGTGTCTCGGTAGTAATGTGTAATTTTCCTGACTTTTAAATAAATAATTATTAAACTTGTTATTTAATCTATTTTATTCTATTAAATAGAATCTTTAAATTATATCGATGTTCTAGGTAGTTCTTACTAGTATCCTATTATGTTTAAAAGAACACTTAACCACTCAGTTGCACTTGCACTTTATTATTTTCCAATTTTTTAAAAATCGATTTTTGGTAGATTCCAAATTAAATTTTTTATTCTTCTATTTTTTTTTATAGTTTCAATGAAAACTTTCCAGTCGTTGAATTTTACAGACAATGAACTTTTCAGTCAGTGAATTTTCTAGTCGGTGAATTGTTGGTGAACTTTTCATTGGTAAATTGCAGTCGGTGATCCTCTATAGAAACCCGTTCTTTAATAAAAAAAATTGAAATCAACGAGTGGGATTAAAATAGATTTGCGTGCTATATTTGGCTTTGAAAAAATCTCTCCCATAAAAGTTTTACTTCATGAATATTTAAAAATATCACTAAATGTTGTTTAGTGTTCTCATAACTATTCTTAGAAGCTTAGATACAGAATGCTAGAATAATATGCTAATGGTGTAGGTTCAACTCCTGACTGAAACAAAGCTACTTAATTATTATTTGAATTCCAATAAATTGGTGTTTTTCTCAAAATATGAATCATCATCATCATTAGCCGTTTTCTACCCATCTTTGGGTATAGGCTTCCCTCATATTCTTCCACTCTTCTCTGCTCTGTGCTTTGTTGTACCAGTTTAACCCTCCTGTCCTTTAGGTCATCACCCCATCTCTGCTGTAGTCTTCCTGTGCTACGCCTTTCTCCTCACGGCCTCCATCGGATCACTTTTTCACACCACCTGACTTTGGCCCTGATGGCGTGACCAGCCCAGCTCCATTTTTGTGAGATGATTTTCTTAGCGATATCGTCCACGTTGGTCTTTCCTCTAATATGAAAATATGAACAAGTGTGATAAAGTAAACATAAGACATCAATGCAAAAAATACTCTAATCTATCTAGGTGGTTAGGGAGCTTATGAGCTATTGATTCTATTAAAACCCAGCTATCATAAGCCATAGGCTTACTAAGATCAATAAATCCAAATATGCCACGAAAAGCTAAAACATAAAAAAGAAAGTGATGGTATGAAAAAAGCAGCAACTTCTGCAACATCACAACTGTTACCAGATAAATGACGTTACCTATCAATAATTCAAATGCTGGTAAAAGACAACAAAGCAGACAATATTTTCAAAATAATACTTTTTGGATATCTTTAAAAAAATGGGATAAAATATAAATCATCAACGTTATGGTCGACTTATTCAATACTTAAATGTTATTGATACAATCCAATTTTGGAGATTGATTCCATTTTCAAAGTAAATAGGTGTAGATCAAGAAACAAAATCAATACATTTTTTCAAGAAGCGAATGTTTCATTTTCTATTGATGAAGGTAAATTCATTTAATCTGACTTAAGTCCAATACTATATAGTTCTCTAAATTGTAGGTAATTTTTGCAATCCTATATAATTTGAGTTTAAATTCAAGATGCCTCCGAAAAGCTCTGGACGATTAGTTAACCTGTAATGCAGCAAGTAACATCTGCGCTTCACGCTTTGATTTGTGTTGTCACTAAATAAACATGGTTTGAAATTGCGCATAGATGGCTTATGCTTACTGACTCGACACAGAACCGGAAATTTAATGTCGGGGCGGCCTCAACATAGGACAAAAAATATTTAGAATCACTCCGGCAACACTAGAGAAACTTTTGAAACTAACTATGGATGCTAGACGATAGACGTTCCGGTCTTGCCATCAAGTACCTCATACAAGTACTTAGTGGAAAACCCCATATTCAAACTTTCACAAAAACCGGGACAGATTAAATTGCACTTTACAGGAGATATTCACCTAAGTACTCGTTTGCCTTATGCCAAAAAATGATGTATTAATGTTTCATCAATTGGTGGTCACAAGATTAGTAAAATTCCATGTAGAAATGCTGAAATTGCCCAATAAAAAGTGACACACTGTTCAATACTTAGAAGGACATTTGCAACTTTTTGGCAGATTTTGGAGATGATATCCTAAGTGATATCACAAACGTCACTGGTTTGGAAACTGCAACTTTTTAAGCTTCAGGTATTAGTATTAATAATTGCACCGTAAGTACATTTAATTATTATCTTAAAAATTAGGAATCCTATAATTAGGTATTTTCATTAATAACGTTAAATATTTTCAATAGATGTTTTGGTATTTGATTGTTGAGGCTGTTTGAAACTCGATTGTATAATACAAGAACAGAAAATTTTGAAGGTAAGACTAATACGAATGTAAATAAATTTACTAGTATAAGAAACATACAAAAATAAATTTATGAAAGGCAGCAAAAACCGCAAACGAAAAAAATTCAGCTTTTTTTTGGAAAAACAATAGAATAAACAAACAAAGCTGAAAACCCGCAAATGGCGGAAATACGTAGAAAGATATTTTGAAATTGTAAAATACATAAACAATTTCAATTTAGAGATATAATTAGTGATGCCGCCGGATCCACTTTTTGGCTGGAACCGGATCTATCACCAAAAATATAAGCTAAAACCAAATCCGACACCGGATCCGGTCGGATCTTGCCAAAAAAGTAGAAATTAATAAATTATTTTTTCTCTTGTTGCATTCATTTTTTTCCAAAAACTAAACAAACTAGTTTTTCTGATTTCTTTTTTCTAAAACCAAATGGATTTAATTTTATTTGTATAAAGTTTTCTTCAGAGCGTTTTATATAGCTTCAAAACTAAAAAGAAGAAAAGTACTTGTAAAGTTCATTTTTGTTACGTAGTAGCAATGGAAAAGAAAAACTAATAATTAATTAGTTTTGTATAAAAAGTCAGAACAAGTAAAATTGGAATACAAAGCAAGTGCGTAATAGTTTTTTGAAAAAAAAGTTTTAAAATACATCTTTGTCTATTTTAACAAATAAGTAAGCAATAATAAATTTTTAAAAATGATTTCTTTGTGATACAAAAATGTTGCAAAGCATAGAAATTTTGTAATCTAAAAAAATATGAGTTCTTGTCAAATTTAAAAACTGTTTATTATCTTTAATGAGTGTTATGAAAGATAGAATCAAAAACTGGAGAAAAAATAAAGGTTTTTTCCAGACCAAGTTTTTGGGAATTATACGGTTTGTTACCGCTTATTAGAGAGTACACTTAATAAGGGCTATTTTACATGTATTTTTGCAGATGAATGTAAAATTGTCTTGTTATGAAAGTTGTCCATTTGTTGTTCACTACTGGAGATTTTTCATAAATAATTTTTCTACATATTAAAATTCTAACATTTTTTATTTCTATTATTTGATTGATTACTATTAAGTTATTTAGAAAGAAAATCAGATCCGTTAGAATCCGGCCGAATCCGATCGGATAGTTATTGAGATGCGGCCGGAACTAAATATTTTAAATATTGGCCGGATCACTAGATATAAACAAACGGCCGCTGCTACGGGTAAATAATTACGTAAATCAATAATAGGTACTTATGACTTACTTTTTTTGACAGTTCCGCACAAATGTAATTTTCCAAAATTTTTATTAGCAATTTATTAACTTTGGAAACTTAGTATTTATATGAATATAATTAAAAATATTTAATAATTTATTCATTGCTTAAACTCTTTTTAAAACGTCTTATATTGCATCATTAAGTTACTATAATAATAATAATAATTATTATTATGTATTGCAATTACTTATTAAAATAATAAGAAAACTACTTACTTTTAAGGATCTACAAAATATGTAAATTTCTGTTATTTACACATATAAATTATATAAAATAAATTTGTACATAAATTTAAAATTGAAAAAAAATAGGAAATTATTTAATTAATTTGATTTATTATCTATTTTTCGACAAATTATAAAGCGCAGTATTATTGTAAGTTGATACAATTTTTATTAAAATCAGATGTAATTTTCGATCAATCAAAATGAAAAGCAATAATGATTAATGCATTATAATTAGAAAGAAATATGGCTCTATCTTCCTTTTATAAGTGCACACGTTGAAATATAGCAATAACATTTATAATCTATCAGACACATGTCATTAAAATCGAACAGGAATATTTTTTATAACTACGACCATTGCCAAGAATTTGGGATAAAGCTATAACCCAATTATATATTACCCATGAGAAAATACCAAAAAATCTGAGCAATAAAACGTTTGAGATTCGGTTATTAAAACAAATTTAGCTCCGCATATGTCATAAACTCATTAATTATCTTGTTAGTCGATTAGGGAAATCATACATTAATTATATTGAAAATAAAAAAGTAGTTATAGTTGACACGTATTTTTAGGTTGTAACGCTGTTGAGAAACACAATAGCTAATTAATATCTGTCATAATTATTACGCCGTGATCGATGATGGAATTATTGAAAGCGTTTAGTAGAATAGTTTGAGTAAATAACTTTCATTGGAAGTTTTATAATTTCACTAAACACAATTTTCGTGGGCACGTTTCTAAAATAACGTGACCTTTAAATAATGTCAATGCTTAATTACGTGAAATTGTTGCCGAATTGATTAGCTCTGCATTTCATTTTATAATATGTTTGTATTTTTGGTGAGCTTCCAAAAAACATAAGGCAGAATTAGTAAAATCTAATTTAAAATATGCAAAGTAGCCATAGACGGGTAATAAGAATTCCAGGCTGCTCCATCGTTACCAACTTAGAATTACAATATTTTTGTGATTTATAATATTAATCTTGAATTTTGATGTGTAACCACCCACTGACAAAACATGTTTTTTTCTCCACGTTATTATTGTTCCCTGGTTATACGTGATCGGATGACATTAAAATATTTAATGATTCTTCATTCACAAAAAATGCCACTACTTGTTATAATTATGGGATTATAAATGTAAGGCAAATATTTTATAAATTATGTGTGTCATTCGAAATATTCTTATTATAATACGCATAATTTAGATGACAAACAGTTAGACTATTCTATATTTAACTATTTCAATCATTATAATAAAATTTTGTTTGTTGAAAAGCAATAGAAAATCTCATTAAATTTAATTTCATACAATATAGTATTTATAGAAACATAAAAGCAAAAAAGTGAACGTCAAAAATTGTGCAATAAATAAATATTCATATTTTACTAAACTTAAATACTAAAAATTAAATCGTATAAATATAATCTACTTAAAATAAAAATATATTAAGTAAAATAAGTTTTAGTATAAAACATATAAATATATTTTGAATAAGAATATTAAAAAATTATTTTTATTAGATCCTTTTTCAAAGAGTACCATCCTACAATCGATTAACTGGAGGTATCGATTAACTGGAGACCGTGATTATTAAGCATTTTCTCACTACGGTACACTTTAAACAACTAAAAAATTTGACGGCTTACTAACTGAATGAAATGTATTGTCAATTGATAATAAAATGTAAAAAAATTTTTAAAAATCATTTCAGAAAAGACCACAGCTTTTTAGTTGCAGTACACTTCAAGAAATCTCGCACAAAAGAGCCACGACACAGTAGTTGAGAATCATTGGGCTAGACCATAGAAGCAAGCAGATTTGAAATATTTCAAATGTACAATACATAAATATATAATGCTGTATAAACCTTACACGATTGATATATTTATTAATTTCTGAAAGACGCCTTAATATGTATTTTATATTTTAAACTGTGTTTCCTTGACATGTTTCACGTGACCTGCATTATGTGTCTTATGTAATATTTTGTTTATGTGAAATAAATATTATTATTATTAAAATCAAAGTAACGCAAGAAGTAACTGTATTTAGTTAAAAGAAAATGTAAACGTAAGATGCAAACTATTTATAAAAATATGCTGAGTAACTGTTGATACCATCTTTCTACACAATCTTAAAGCCGAATGTCGCAATATTGTTTGTTTCGTTTTAATAAAACAGCAGCATCTTTCTTTTTTCAGAGTAAGAAATAGAGATTTTTGTTCTCAGTTCAAAAATCCCATAAAACAACATTTTTAAGAAATAAAATAAACCCCATGCGTGACCACCCTTTTGATTGACTGAAGTGTCTGGAATTTCGTGTCTGTAGCTGCTCTAACGCAATTAAAATTTTCAATTATTGACTGTTCTATTTGCTCTCCAATTTCTTAAAATTAACATATACAAGAAATATTAAAATAAATTTGAAATTGCCTCTGCACAACGACGACACAATCGTGACTTGTTGTAAGACTTAAATACGAAGAAATGTTATTTAACATACCATCAATGTTCCATGATTACCAAATAGTTTACAATAAAATAACAAATCTATCGACTAGGACACAGTGGTGTATAACCCAAAATATTAATTAAAAAAATAAAATCCAAAAAATAATCTTCCAACCCGGATAGCTATCGTGGAAGATTATAGCTATTGGACAAAATAAGTTCAAACATAATAATCTACATTAATATTTGTGGTCGTGTACTTTTTAGTACAATTTTAAGCATTTGGTTTGACAGATTTTTATTTTGAAAGATCTCTCTTTTTAAAAACCACCTACATATAGACGTTCATCAAAGCTTATTTTTGATAATATTGTCTACCAAAAATATAGTATTCTATGATCGTTTTAGTAAATTTATTTTGAAAAACACAAACATTAAGGTTGCAATTTGCAAACGTACTAGATTTATGTAAAATTCTTATGTGGAGAAATTAAAAGATGTTCAATTATATAGCATGACATTTATGCCACCAAAATCTATCTATAAAATTAAAGCAACTATAAACGTTCGCAGTGGTGTTGCTGTTTGTACCGTTTTCCACGTTTTAAAACAAGGAATTCACGTGAAATAAATTCTAAACTAAAAAGAGAATATTGGGTTTGGTTTCGATCTTTACTACGTGGTACTTCATTATAAAATAAAACGATTTACTAAGTTTCTACCACAAAAATAGAGAGAATATTAATAATGTTACTGAATATAAAATGGTTCTAATATAACATTATTTTCATTCAATTTTATGTATTCAAAGGTTTGACATATTTCAAAGTTTTTATTCCGCGACATGTAAACTATTTCTACACTTTATTGTACCACTAAATTAAAATTATTTTATGTTCATTAGTACTACCAATATTTACTTTTTGGTTTGAAATTTGTTTCTCTTAAATCTTTTGTTTTACAACATGGAAAACGGCACAAACAGCGCAATCCTGTTTCAAACTTTTGTAGTTGCATTCATTTTGTGTATAAATTTTAAAAAGTGGCATAAGTACTATACAATTTAACATCTTATTTTGCCTACATAAGCCGCTAAGCGTCATCAACTTCAATAAGAATGTTACATAAATCACGAAGGTATGGAAATAGCAACCTTAATGTTAAAAAAACTGACATAAAAACATGTAAAAAAAATTG
>JARJEC010012758.1:0-17275 GCA_030264575.1 Tachinus sp. AB-2021 | reverse complement strand
GTCTATTTTACTCATAAAACAATACAAAAATACCAACTTTCAGAACAGATAGAAATTAGAACAAACTACAAGACACTCGCATTTGCCAACTATTAAAAGGTTTTAAAAATATATGATACTAAATCGCTAAAAGACAATAGAATATATCACATTAAAAAGTCAACGTTGAATGGTTATATGCACTTCGTATAAACTATAAAGGATACTAGACCGACTGTCTAGAAGGACCCATATAATTTATAGGCAAGTATCATGACGCCAATCTGATCATAGAACAAAAAAAAGATGAAATAAATTTTTTTAATTAATGATCCAATTTAACGTTGTTACAATTAACAATAATCAAATGTAGACCATTGTTCCACCCGCATAGTTCATCAGTGCACCGTAGTGATTTCCGCATCGCAAGAGATAAAAAAATATTTTTTTATTTAGAAGTAAAAATAAAATTAATGTGCGAGATTGTATGCTTTTCTTGTAACCGATAAAGGATACACTGACTGCCTAGAAAGACTAATATAATTTACAGGAAACCAGTATCACAGCGCCAATTTGGCCATACAATTAAAAAAGATTAAATAAAACTTTAAAATCAACCGCTTACCTTGACTTCGTTGTTACTTGCAGTTGTATTAAACACAAAAAATCAAATATTTTTTATCTGTTTCTTCAATGCAATGCATAATTATTAATTTTCTTTTATATCAAAATTTATTGGATTTTTAATTAAAACTTTTTATTGGGGCTTTCAAAAAATTCAGTGGAATGGAAGCATAATTTTAAATTTACAATGACTATTAATAAGTTTAAAATAAGCTGATAATCACACAATGCAAAAACAAAAGCAAAAATGAAAAGAGTTGATTAATGATGGAGAATCATTCCTGATTGAAGTAAATATCTTACCAAAAAAATGTGTTTAAACAATGGTAATGCATAAGCTAAACCAATACAAAATATAATCTATACATCTTAAAGGTAGAAAGAGACAAAAAATGTATTCTAGGCATTAGCCAACAAGACCAATATCGCAATGAACGAAATATTACTAAACCGACTTTGACAAAGAATGGCAAAGCTGAAATCGTTATGCGAGACTCGTCAAAAGAAATTACCCCAAAAATAGAGTCGCGAAATAATAATTAAAGGATATCAAATTACCATAAATTATACAATATATTCTTTTTAATTTTTTGCTATATTTATATTGTGTTTTTGTTGTTCTTTGATCTATAAGTTTAAGTTAATTTGAATTCTTTTTAGTAGCTTTTATTAGCTTTTATTATATATATATATATATATATATATATATATATATATATATATTATTTATAATATTTATACCATAGCTGTTTAAAAACAAAAAATAAAAATTAAAAATTGTGCTGAAACAGTTTCTGTCAAATCAAACAAACAATATTTTATGTAAGTGTTCAGTTTTACATAGACATTTTTAATTTTGTTATAATAATTTAATTGTTTTCTAGATTACTATACAGGCACTCGACTAAGTGCGATTTAAAAATTGAACTCAATCTCAACTACTTTTTATAGATGTCTGTGTCATATATTTATTTAGTAAACGAACATAATAAATATTACACATTTATAATGTATAAAATATTTGCAGTATGAGAAAGAAATAATTTTACAAAGAATTTTATTTAATGATTGGATTGAAATGATTTATCCTATAATTTTTAATTATAAAAATGTAATGTGTAATAAAAATATTTGCAATAACTAATTTATTACATTATTGCATTTTGCAGTAACTAAGTACCGCACTAATAAATTAAACAGTCTATTGGATCATGTGAAATTTTCAATTAGAAGTTGTATGTAGTACACGAATTGAAAAAATAAACATTATAATATGAGCATTCTATCAGACATCATCTCTCCACACCGACTAGATATGTCTCAAATATAAAAAGGTGCTAAAGATTACATAATTAAATATTAAATATATCATTTCAAAGATGCAACGTTTCTCGACGTGAGATCGTTTTGGATAATTGCCTATCAATCAAAGCTGGCATTTCACTCATAACTACTCTTTTACAGTTTACTTATACGGCTGAAATGTTATAATTTATAACGCGTAAATATAATAAGGCTTGCATTTATGTGACGCAATTTACATTTTTAGCAAATACATTATTAACATATTGCTATAAAACAATTATTAATTTTAAACGTGCAGTTTAATAATTATTGAAATTCAAATTTTATATAAATAGTATTAATAAAAAAATCACACAGAATTATTGGTGTTTCTCTATTTATATATTATATCTATAAAAATAAATTATAACCTCTATAGTGGAGATATTATAACATTGAAAAGTTCTAGTTAGTTCTAGTTATTTTAAAAAGCTCTAACAATAGTTATTGTTTTTATGTTATTTATAAAATCGTGCATTTACTTTAAGTAAAAGTAAGTATTAACATATAGTTCAAATCAATTGATTGTGTACGGCAATGAGTGCCGCCTTATGCAGTTAAACAGTTAGATAAATCAAAGTCACTATAAAATATTGGTTACATAAAGAAATATTATTTAGTAAAATATTTAATAATATAAAAACAATTTTAATGTTTCTCATTATTTATAATATTTATAACAGCTGGAACAGTCACAAATTAAATGTAAATAACTGGTAAAAATCAATTTTAATTTTGCATATTTGTAAATTTTTGTTTATATGCACAAAATTTTGCCAAAATGTGGACTAAATATGCATGCAATTTTGCCAAAATATGCACCAACTATGCAAAATTTAGTAAAAATGTGCACATAATATAACAATATATGCTTAATATGATTTATATTTTTTTATTATAAATTTATTTTAATAAAATCACCAAAACAAAAAGAAAAGGTTAAAAATATAAACGCTTAACTTTTTTGTGATCAATTAGAAGTGATAGTCTGGGGTTCCTCAATATCTGCTTGCATGTTAAAAAGCCACTTTCTACATCAATAAAAGTATATTTAAATTTGCATTAAATTAAAGGATTTATTTAGAGATATTCTACATTATACTTTTCTAAGACGTTGATTTTCCTTAGTTATTCAAAACATAAATAGACAAATATCAAGGATCCCAAAACACTACCTCCTAACTAACAAACAAATTTTATAGTAGAGCCAATAAACAAAACAAAATTACATGGTCACTTATGCCTATGAGTTACTGCTTAAAGTTTTTGCAATAACTACTGAATAGTAATGATTTCTGATTTTAAATACACATTTTAGCGTAGATACATCAAAAAGTGAAATTTTGAAAAAAAAGCAGTTACGAGATACTGTCTTGGGATATGCAACTCTATGAAAATATGCTCAAATACTCAAAAATATGCAAAATATGCTAAATTAAAATTGGTTTTTACTAGTTATTTACATCTAATTTGTTTAGATAAAAAATTACTTAATTACAATATGCAAATGCATAAAATCACAGATATATTTATAAAACATGCTTTATCAAATTCTCTATTTAAGTAATTTGTTAAATAACTTTAAAATAAGTTAATAGGATAGTCAATGCACGATTTTAATGAGAAGATAAAATTAAATATCCATTTTACAAAACTTTGAAGTTTATAAAATACAAATAGTGATTTGTATTTTCCAGCCAGGACATTTCTTTAACTTTCAAAAATATATACAAATTTTACGTTTACTTTCTATATGTGTTGGTCTGGATTTGTCTGTATAACAAAGTGTGAATTCACATCAATTAAATAACAAAAATTTTGACATGATGTTCATTTGTAGAAAAGGTATTCTCATCGGAGAATCACATAATATTTTTATAAAAATTTTGATCACACAATTTTTTTAAAATTGCTTTATATGGTTTTTTTATTCTCAATATAATACTAATATGTGATGGGATGGTGTATTGTTGAATTCAAACCTAATATTGCATCTTGAATATTGTATGTCTTTTAACCCTTTTTTGGACAAGACATGTTCAAGTGTTAACATTTTGCAAACTATTACAATAAAGAACAACGAATCGCAGTAAAACAACGTATATTAACAAATACGCATCACACTGTAAATAAACATTGCTTATACAAAATCGTGATCGAGCCAACCAAACATAAGGATTTTATATGCAAAACCGTTATTTTGTAATTTCCTGCTTACCTAATTATTTTAGATAAAAATGCTTTGGATAAAAGTTTTAAAGCATAAAATATAGCATCAAATTCATCCATTTATTCATTTTTGTAATGGCAGAAATTAGATATGAAAATATCTGCAAACCATATATTAATTTAGCATTTCTTTGTCGCCCTGTCACATTCACAGTGTTGCACGATTGTGACCAAAGGGCCTATTATTTACAAACTTAGCAAATAATATGTATTGTTTTATTATATAAAGAAAAAGTATTAAAAAAAGATGCGTTCGGAAATGCATTTGTTAAAAAAATACTTTAAGGATAATATTAATCAAAACAATTTTAAATTATTGAACATTTGAACAATTATTCATTAAAATTTATTTAAAAATAAAATAGTATTTGTGAAAATAATCACCCTTAAACATATTATAGTAATAATTACAATAATATTCAATTATTTATTTTCATAACATCAACTTGCAGACTACTTTGATAACATGTCGTGTAATTATAAAATTGAAAATGCTCACACGGCCGGACTGACATTTAATCTAATTTCGAATTAGCAAAATAGATTACAACTGAAAAAGAAAAAAATCTTAGTTATAAGATTCATTTTTCTTTATAGAAAAAAAAGTTTCTTCATCTTTTTGTTTTAGATCGACATATTACTTCTAATACAGACTGCGTATAGCACTAATTGTTATAATGACCCACTTGACACCATTTTTTAAGTGAAAACTTTAACAGTTTGAAGGATACAGGCACTAAGGGAATGGTACTGGAAAAGCGTGCCCTGTTTGCTTTGGCTTATGTATCCGTAGTGTAATGACTGGCAGGTGACGTGGACATGTAATTTTTAGTATAAATAATATAATAAAATTGAATGGGTTATTTGGTAAAAGTTACATAACCAAAAACTCAACAAGTAACCCAAAAATGAACATGTTCCCTTTTCCAAATTACCGATTTATCAAAGGTTTCACTTCTACTTTGTGTGTTCCTAACACACTCACAATTTTTTATTTACATTAAACTAGCACAGACATTTCGATTTTTTTTCACCCTACACAGACCCTGCGTCCTTGCTTATATAGCTTAATACTTACATAGTCATTGTATGCTTTACTTGATTGTACAGTCAACACGTGTTTGTTTATTTAACTTTAGGCTTACAGGCACTGGTTGTTTTGCCATAAACTTACACAATCAGTGCGTGCTTCCTTTTTAACTTTAAGGTTAAACAGTTAAAAGGTTTGCTTATTTAACATTAGGCTTACCTTAAATGTTTTGCTATAAGCTAACACAGACACTGCGTATATGCCTAACTTTTTTAATTGTTTTGGCAAACATTCCAATTTAATCAAAGGTCCAGAGTATTTAATTTATACTCACAATATTTTATTATGCTTTAAAAAAAATACTATGTTAATTTCACAGCTTGTCTTTGGCAACTAGTCTTTTCGGTTTATAACTAGGTTCTCGCCCATTTTGACTTAAATTTAATTTCAACTATCAGAAAATCTTACGATGGACTTTGATACTCAACTTGTGCAACAGTTCGTTTATGCACGGATCCGTAAAATTAGTGCCTCTGTCATAAATAATGATTTTAGTTTGCTTTCTAATTGTACAATTTTATAGCAGTGACCGCGTTTCCGGTCGTAATATTTTTACTAAATTTTGAAAGCAACTTTAGCAGTTTACTCAAGTAATCTCCTTCTAGATAGGTATTAAAAGATTTTATTACTAATGCAATATTGTAAATTGGTTTAATTTTAGTCACGGAGCTTTATTGTCAAGATAAATGCAACTTCAAATATCATCCAGAAACATAAATGAGTTGTCCACGATATAAAAACTAATTTTAATCCCCGTTCGGTTACTTTCAATGTTTAAGAATGTTTAATATTAATTGAATAGAAAGTCGGTATCAAATTATTTGCAATACCTTTAAGCATAGTCAAATTTGGTTCTAAATGATAATGTAAATGATTTACAATTTTACAATATATCAGGCTGCACTCAACTCCTGTGTAAATTAGACAGTTTACAATTTTATCTAGAATTTTATACAGGGTACAATAGTGTATTTCAAATCCAGATAAGAAAGTGGTCTCCTGCAGACTGCGGACAAAGTTTATAAACCGAGCCGTAGGCGAGGCCAAAGGTCTGCAAGGGCACTTTCTTAGCAAGGCTTGAATGCTATTTTTTCCAAAACCGCCAGAATTTCAGTGTAAAAAGGAAAAAAGTTTTTTATTTCTACTTAACAAATTGGGCGGCTGTGATTTTGATACCTGAGAAACTTCAAACGCAGCTTCTCAAATGTCATAAAAATCGCGTAATTTACTTTCTCCCCTAGGTGAGAAAAGTGAACTTTCTCACTTCAATTGAGATGCTCATAGCCTACATTTATAAAAGGTTGTAAAAAAAATATTATGTAACTTAACGCAAAAATAATTATTTTTTGAAATATTAGGCAATACTTTCTTCTTATTATTTAATGGGCAGTTATCAATGTAATGACCAGATTTTCCATAAAAATTGCATACAAGTTTATTTAATGCAAACTTTGAATATCTTTTGTTAAGACCTTTTTTAAGTCGCCTGGCTTATTGCAATTGTAACATAATCGACACTCAAATTCATTGTTAGGGCACAAACGTTTCAGTTCTAAATTTGCAGGTTTATCCATTTTTAATTATCAAATAATATTAATAAGCCCGCGACAGATCCGATGTTGCTATTAAAAGCAGCATTTGTTATATGAACATCTACTATTTCAATAATAACAAACTCTAACAATTGATAAGTAGATAAATTAAATTCTAATTATTTTATCAGTAAAATCTGTTTTTTTAGGTAGATATAAACTAAAATAAAATTTTTAAAAAATTTCTTTCAAATTTTCATATCAGATGGCCACTAGTTAACCTATTCTTTTACATCAACAACTAGACCACTATTAGGTCAAAAAACTTGTTATTTGTTTTAAAGTGTTTTTACTCCGCTGCGGTTTACACTTTTTTGGCATAAAATCTTTGTGGTACTTTTAATGAGTGGAATTCCATTTCTAATGTGAAAATAAATCACCCTTGAAAATTATAACGCTTATATTTTTTATGGTATTAACAACAATAATCCTCATCTTGTTTACTTATCTACATAACAACAAATTACAGATTACCATGATGACTTGAATAATCATCAAATAGAAAATGTTCACATATATGAGGCATAATCAATTTTTATTTCGGAATATTTTACTTTACCTACTTAGGAGTATAAGGTTTGGTAAAAAGCTAGAAAATCAGCAAATATACGAGAATATAACCATGTTTTTGACCTTCAAATGTGAATTGGTCCACCTTAATTTTACGTCGCTTCAGTTTTCTGTAAAACTACAAAAATGATGTTATCTACTAATTGTAAGCAAAATGTCGTTTGGCCTGTTTCGCACTTGGTAGATAGTTTATAACGCCTCAAAATCTGCAAAAAAACAAATAACTGATTTTTGTGGGCTAGTCCACTTCATATATTCTGATGTTTTCTTGGTATTTTTTTTGCCCTACATGTACATTTTTTCTTTTCCAAAAATTATTTATCATTTCTTGTTTTTTTATAGCGGTTGTGTATAATTTGAATAAAATTCTTAATCATTTTTTTTCTTAAATATATAGCAAATACACTTTTTATTGATTTTTTTAAAATTTGTTTCATTAAAAAAATCGAAAATATGCTCAAAGTCAATTTAAAACAAAACAAAAATAAAATTTTATATATAATAATTTTTTTGATAAATCAGAAACAAGACGTTTTTAATCTTGTTACATCTAACCGCCGCCACACTGAATATATATTGCCTTACACATTTATTTCGATCTTGAATAATTTATTGATTATATAGTTGTTATAATTTGATTGTCAATTTTCGATAAACTCCGTTTTCATAACATGTGTTTATATTTAGCAAATTAGCAAAAGCAATGTCATATTTAGTAGGTCATCAAATAGCACCTCACAAGTGTGAAGTGAATTGAAAAGTGCCAATAAACGCAATTTTTATTCAAGGTCATAATAACATATTTGGAAATTTATTCATGGCAAATTAAGAGATTTAAGTATTTAAATCAATTCTGCAGAACGATCGTTGGAATTAATAAATAAAATGTTGCTGAAATAAAATATCACAATAAATATAACATGCGTCCTACTTACAACCAATAGGATTGAAATAAATTTATTAGAAACAGTAGCTTTTAAAAGTTATAAAATACATATTAAAATTGCTAAATGATTTATTGTTTATGGTATTCATTTGTTGTCATATTTTAATGGACGGTAAATTTCATTGCAGTCGCAATACACACAATTATTGGTAAGAATAATTCATCGTAAGATTATTTCTGAAATATGTATTATATACTGACAGCTATGAGGTAATTCTCATTGAAACTTTGTGCGTATTGTTTATAAGATACTTCCTGTTAAAACATGTGTTAAGTGTGAATAGCTGATGGAAAATTGATATGACAGTCTTGTCAATTATTGATTATAAATACGGTTTTATGTGCAATGTGTTAACGGAAAATGTCCTTGCATGAGTTGCAACATCAGAGAGGATGGTACAATTCAAATTGGATTTTATGAACAATGTAATTTATAATTATTTGTGTAAATCGTTCCATATTATTTTATCACCACAATATAGTTTTCATAATCACTTTATCACAGTACTTTACAATATATGTATTACGTGAATAATAGTAATCATCTTTAAATGTTAATAATGATCTTTTTGTTAAAAATCATAATGCATTAGTCATGGTACTTTTTAAAAGCTGATACCATCGGTATAGTAGCTCTAAAGATGATGTCATTTGTAAATCATAACAATAGTAAGTATTGTTTGTTAAACAACGCATTGAAATTGATTTTTGAAAAGATTTTATGTAGCCGCATTTTTCATTCATAAACACGCACATGAATGAATTAAAGAATATTAAGATATAACATCTATATAATATATGTTTTAATTGATATTAATTAAACTACTTTAAATGAGTACAGTAATTAATAATTATTTATTGATTTTTAACTAATTAATTAATTAAATAATTGTAAAGTTGAATACTTTTGGAATATTTAACAAAAATGAAATAAAAACAATTAGTTATAAAATTTTGCGTTTATTTTAAAACGTTTTTTTAAACTTGAAAACTTTTTTCAATATAATATAAATTAAGACTGAAAAAAGTTTCTATATATTTCTATTTATTTCCTTTTAATTTTTGAATAAATAATGGTACATAATAAATATAACATATCATAAAAAATTGTGTAACTTGTAACGCTACAGCAAATAATAATATAGTCAGAGTTAGTGATTGTAACCCTTCTTGTAGAAAAATTAATTTATTATATAAATATAATATATTAAAATTAATTAAAGAGCTGAAAATTTACCTCGTACACTAAACAACCCTACAGGCAACCAGTATCACAACGCCAAGCTAGCAAATAAAACTTTGCTTTTTTAAATAAGATTTATTTGTTCATTTTGAGCTTGTTTTTAGCTTTTTTAGGGCGTTTCATGTTTTTCCAAAATAAAAATCAACAATTTTATAAAAAATTAATCATCTTCTATTAATGAATAGATGATAGAATGTAAAGAAATTTTAAAAAATAATTGTTGTTTTAAAACTTGACATTAATAAAATGCAATTGCACATTGTGAGTACAACAATACAAAATTAGAATAAAAGTCACTTACAGGTTCGATTCGGTTTTATGCTGAATATTTCAAAAGATAGATGATACTGTAAACAAGACGTACCGTTTTTAAACTCAATTTTCTTTTGTAGATTATAACGCTATCTGTCACGCAACAAGAAAAGTGTCTAGTATTTATTAACCATAAAATGCTTAATTTTTCTCCGTAAAATCTAAATCTGCAATAAAACATATATATTTAAGATTCTAAAGTTACCCCCAATTCCTCCGTTAGGGGTGAGGGAGAAAAATCAAATTTAGTTGATCATTGGATAGATTTTTTTTTAAGTAATAAAAAAACATAATAATTGTTTTTGTGATCAGATGTGTATTCCTCGAGATATTTGAATCAGGCGGGACTTTCTGTACACCCTGTATACAAATTCACAAACACCATTTATGTATTTATTTTGTTTTTTATTTATGTTTTGCCTTTTTTTGATTTATTAAATATAAAAAAACATGTTTAATCTCACCTGGATTATAAATTATAATTTTATATTAGGTACTAGCTATTAGACCCGTCCAACGGAAGAAATGCAAAATTAGCTATTGTGCCCGTTCTACGATTTAAGGCAAAATTACTGTTTGACTTTTAGGTTCATTACATTTCTTTTAAGACTTTTCCCACGTCTCTTAGACCTACAGCCTAGGAAGAGTTCGATGTCGAAACGACAAAATAAAGATTTTATTTATATGATAATAAAATATTTAAAATACATACGTTTAAATATAAAAAAGCATTTCTAATAACTTATTATTGGCTTTATTTATTTATTTTAATAATTTTTTTTATATTGTAAATGTAATCTGAAAAAGAAACATTTACAATATTTAGTGTTTTTTAAGTAGTTTATGTTGAAAAAAACCTTAAAAAATCGAAAAAAAAGGACAATAATAAAGGTTAATAAAACGCTTTTTTAACAAATAAAAAACAAAAACAGGAAAACAGATTAAAATTGTAAAAGTTACAAATTAATTACAATGATAAAATCGGTAATAAAATGTCATTTTCTCTTATCGGTAATGGATCAGGACGGTCAGTTTGTTAGTTTATAAATAATGATTTTTTTAATAAATATTTTATGTACAAGTACGTAGAAACAAGGAAAATATTAAATAAAATTTGTGTATGTTTCTTCTAAACGTCAGTTAAAGTCATTAAAACTCTATAGACACTTTGTAAATTTGTGTTTACACGTTACTATGTAATAATATTGATTATTTTAGCAATTTGCTACATATACATATACACAAAAAATACTAAATACTAAATAAACTAAGAATATTACAAATTAACTTAAAAATATAAGTACTTATATACAATATATAAATAATAAAATAAAACAAAACAAAATTAACAAATAAGTAGTGTAGCAGTGACCACAGCTAAAGTTTTTAATTTCTTTTCTTTTAAAGTTTTTTTTGAACTAACTAATAAATAAAGTTGCTCTAATTTGGTCGTGTATTTTATTGAAGTCAGTAATGCGTTAGTAAATATCGACTGCTTAATAATATTTTTAGTAGCTGTATCTAGTCTAAAGTTGCCCTGTCCTCTTGTGGAGTAATTGTGAATAATGTTGTTTTTTGAAATTTTCAAATAATTAGGCAAATGTCCATTTTTTAATTTAAAAATAAATTTCATACTATAAAGATAAATGGTTTCTTCGACCGATAACCAATTTAGGGTAGATAGCATTAAATTAACCAGTGTATACCTATTACATTGTAGAACGGATCTCATTGCTTTATTTTGCAATACATTAAGCTGATGTTTTTGACTTCCGTTTAACATATAGATTATGGGGTTACAGTATTGGTATTGCGGGCTAATTATAGTATAATATAATGTAATCCGGCTAAACATAGATACGCTACTAGATATTCTCCCAACAGAACCAATTTGTTTTCTTAATTTATTTATTAATTCAGAGAAGTGCTTTTTAAAATTCAATTTATTATCAATAGTTATATCTAAATATTTAAAGTCTTGCACCCATTCTACTTTTTTATGATCAATTTTAAGAATAAACGTTTCATAATTTTGAACACACTTATTAGATATTATCATGGCATTTGTCTTTTGTGTATTTATAACGATCATATTAGCTTTTAGCCATTTAAATTAATTGTCTAAATCCTCATTACGTAATGCAATTACTTCTTCGGTACTATACCCGCTATATGAAAGCGTCATCCGCAAATTAATTAATCAGAGCATGTTTAATAACTTTATTTATGTGATTTATATAAATTAGGAAAAGTAAATGCCCAGGAATGGTGCCTTGAGGAACACAGTAAGGATATTCTATATCTGTGGATAATTTATATTTTGTTCTGTGAAATCGACCACAACAATAATCTTTAAACCATTCCAAAGCCATACCATCTGTATCATATTGTGTCAATATATTAATTAAAATACCTCTATTTATTGTTTCAAACGCGCGCTTAAAATCTAAAAATATAGCTATTAAAAATTTATTATCATTAAGTTCTTTTTTCCATTCCCTTATTATTCTGTTGCAACAACGTTAATTTGATTTAACATCTTCGCAACCATTTTAAATTTGTTCACCCACTAAACAACAGATTTATTTAAGTGCTGAACAAATAAATTATATTACATTATTCGTCAGGTAACAAGTTTAACTGGGCTCAACAAGGTGACAGACTCGCCGGCTAGGTAGGCGAGATCTCCTAATAGCCAGTAAATAAATAAAATTTACTTGGCTAATATTGTAAAATAATATTACTGTATTAATCCAGTCACGTAGGTAGGTTTTCTTTATTACCCAGATCTTGGAGTGTACCAATTAGGAATAATGTGATTTTTTTTTGTTTTGCAGTTAGTTATTTTATTAATAAAGTAAAAAATTAAAATTATTTAAAATAATAAAATAAAAAAATTGCAAATTTTCAAAATTTATTTTTATTTAAAAAAATATTAAAAACAAAAAAGTCATCAATGATTAAACATAAAATTCAAGTTTTGCCCTATTCCACCGTATTTTACAAAAGTAGATACACACAGTAGAAGTAAAACTTGGGCCGCTGATTGACCTTGATAAAAACGTGTCTTTTGCATAATGTACAATATCGTGCATCGTTACAATAGTTAGTTAATAACATTTTGCTTTTAAATTTTTTATTAAACTTTTTTTTGTTTTTTGAACTTTTTATAAAAATTTTGCGTATGTAAAAAAAATAGAGGAAAATTAAAAAAATAATATTGTTGTAGCAACAAAACGTTACTTTTTTATTTTAAATATTTTAATAAAATTTTTGTTTTCTAAAACGATGCAATAAGAATGCAATATTCAAAATCTATCACACAAAAGAAACGGTGAGTTTTTGTGCAGTTTATGACATTGTTTGTCACTATTTAATGACTGATAAATGTAGTGCATCATCTTTGTGCTGCATATAGAAGAATATCAATGAAGTGGCTGATATCCGGTGTTAAATTTCATAATTAGTTTGCCATTTTTGTTACAACCGAGTGACCATGGCAATAATCTATTTAGATGTTGCACATGAAAAACATAAAAAAGTTTACAATTTGCAATTTTTTTAAAACTATTAATAACTTTTTCAGGGTTGGCATGTTTAAAACAAAATGTTAAATTAAATGTTTTTAATAGTTTCAAAACACATGTTTTAAACAAACATTTTATTATTATGTTTTAAATTAATTTATATATTAAAAATATAAGAAATAATAAAAATTAAATTTAAAAATACTATTTATGTACTTATATTATCTTATATTTAAGAAAGAAAAACATTTTCTAGTTAAAAAAGACAAAAATAGTTTTATACCAATAAAAACCAATTTAAAAAGTGTCATTACACTTCATTGTACATATAAATAAATAAAAAACACTTTTTGTAATAGCGTGCGGAAAAGTAGCGTTTGAGCGTGTGGTAATCGAAAAACCGCAAGCTGGCTTATCAACATTTTTTATTAACGCAAGTATAAAAACTATGTACAATTTACGGTATAAAAAATATTGCTGATTTCGCACAATTGCAGTACGCCCTACGCTTTGTGTTACAATTTCTCATACTCAACCGCAATATTTTCTTTTCCACCAAATAAATAAAATATTCTACACTATAAAAAAAAACTAAAACCGTAAAAAGATAAAATCAAAACCGCGTAGATTTGATTTCATATCACTATTAGCACGGACAATTGCAAATTCTGCAAAAATTAAGCAACGTTTGGCACGGTTAGAACTTAGATGGGTGTCGCATAGCCGCCTACCCGTACCATTTTTTATTGAGAAACAATAAACGTACTTCTAGTATTGAAGGCAAAGTTCTAAGGCTTGATGCCTTAATTTGATACAAGCACATACCTACATTAACACTGAAGAACCTTGAGACAATACAAATACTACTGTACTATCATATCATAAAAAGCAGCAAAAACAAAAATTAATGAACTCTACATAATTTATAACTGGATCTGATTGAAATACTGTTGTTAGTTTTCACTGCTTTTTCAGCGCTTAAACTGTTTCTTAATTTGAAAAGTACCAATCCAAATGAATATTTATTCCAAATAAAAAATGAGCTAAAATTAAAAAACAATTTGTTTTAAACGTTTTTAAATTTTGTTTCCTTTATTCAATGTTTTAAGTACAAATAACTGCTTTAAATAATTTTAATAAAATTATTTTTGTTAAAAAAATTTTTTTTTGTCAAATTTCTTTTTTTAATTTTTTTAATTATTTGTTTTTTTATACAATGTAATGCAACAATATTTATTTAATATTTTGAGATTTATTTAAATATGTGATCAGAACAATGGACAACCATTGATTTTTTTAAATATCTACATGACCGTTCTGCCGTTGACCAAAATTGTAGATAGGACCCTTGGTAGTAAACATTCGGTATGTATCGTAATCAATAATTATTTTTACAAACCGTATTAAGATCATGCTCACAAGTAACTGTTTTTATCAAAAATTAAAGAGTGTTATGTGAAATTTTTTATATTTAATGTGTAATTATACTTATAAACATTTTTTTGTTGTACACAATAATCATATTATTTATATTAATGTATTTGACAATACACGTGTCATATACATATGTCTACGAGCATTTAAAGCACGAATAAATTTCTATTCTATTAAATTTAACAGTCCTAATTGCAGTAAAACTGCTTTTTTCCATTATTTTTATAATTATATTAAACTAACAAACATAATTTTACGCAAATCAAATAAAACGAGTGTTACTAAGTTGTACGTGAGTATATTTTTCATTGCACATCTCTATATGGATATTATGCATACATATCTATTGTTTTTTATAACACACGTACTTACAATAGCAAGTTTCTCATATTTATTGGAATGCCGGATATTAAACAAATCACTAGTATTGTTGTGACACAAACTGCATTATGCGTATCTGTTGTATCAATTACACAATGTCAGTCAATATACTCATCACTGTCGTTATAAAAGTGTTGAGTTATTAAATAATGTAGTACATAGTATACATACTACTAAAATAATTATAGTTTTAATTCCGATTATAGACCTTTATTATTCATTAACTATAGCGATTGTTCAAAATGTGACAAGACGATGACATACTCGGTTGCATAACGAGGAAACTCTCAAATAACTAAGATTATATGGTTTGTTAATTTTTGTATAATATAATAGAGTTACGTAGATTGATAAATTATAGTAATTAAAACTATGTCTACTAAGTATGTAAGCATGTTAGAAATGCGTATTATGGAGCATTGAGTATTATTAAAAATTAGTGTCATATTGTTCTTTTTTGTTACAATTTCAGCAGGCGTAATTAATAAATATTTTTATAGTTATAAACGTATTACTTATAAAACTGTTTACTCAACAACGTTAATTATATTATTTTTATTTTTATTAAATTATTTTCTTCAATTTGATTATTGTTATTAAATTTAGTATTATTTAATAAATTACGAAAGGTCATTCTTGCATATATTTCAAAAATATACAATACGTAATGTTGTTTCTTAGTTATGTTTAGTAACTATTTATTGAGTTATTGATTTACTGATTTTATTTTTTTAAATTTTTATCAAATGTTTTAATTTTCTAATTAAATTTTACTCTATAACAACATCGGTTTAAAATAAACGCATTACTAGAGCTAGGATTTATATGCGCTAGAATTTTTACCAATATTATATGTATATCAATTTTGAATGTGTATCTCCACTAATTATAAGTATAGCAATCCTTCTTATTTCGGCTTACTTTGATTTATTATATTATTATTATGCATATATTAGTTTTTATGCATATCTAGTGCATATATTAGGAGTTTTATTAGTTTTTTTTTAATTTTTCATGCATATCCCATACTTATTTTAAGTAATTTTAAATAATTTTGTGCATATTTCATGCTTATTTTAATCTGTTTCCGATTTCATAACAATATAATTGATTTTTGAAAATTATTACTTAATGAAAACCCCATATACGGGTCAATATGAGCCTAGCACTACCAAGTGTTGTTTAGAAATGAAAGATGCAAGAAGATTATCAAATCAAAACAATAGTATTATTAAAATTGTAAAAATCATTAAGTGTAACGAAGTTTTATCTTATACCGACCATATTTTTGAACAACACGTAAATTTCCTGAAGTCGCTAACAAATTCAAGAATATTTGATGTCCGAATATTGTGGAATTCAACAATATTCATTCTGAAAATTATAAAATTAAAACTCCACAAATATAATAAGAACAGTATATTTTTCAACTTATCTTATTCACAAACCAGATATACATTTTGACATCTATATATCATTATCAATGATGATTAAATTATTAAATTAGTTTTTTGTTTATAATTTAATCACTATTGATAATGACACATAGATTTCAAAATACTTTTCTTATTATATTTGTGGAGTTTCAATTTTATAATTTTCAGAATGAACATAAAGAATTATTAACTAAATTCAAAAACAAGCATTCTTTAGTATTATCAACATTATTGACCAAAATTTAATTGATTTTAACTTATTTTAAATCGATCAGTATTAATAATATTTTGCCACTATTAAGTTTTCCATACAATGGTACAGACACAGCAACAAACGTGCATTATATAAGTGCATAGATCAGTTGGAAATCACTAGCCTAACATTCATCATTTCCTGAAGCAAAGTTTTCGTGCTTTTCCTGTCAAGGTCTTACACTCTTATTTATAAATAAATTTAATTTCCTCGAGGCAACTTCTTTTTACCAAAAATCATTTTTGCATAAAGCACTCCACTTCCTTATACAAAGATAAACCAAAAATGGTAGGAACTTCGTTTTATCTTTCACTA
>JARJEC010012747.1:0-23733 GCA_030264575.1 Tachinus sp. AB-2021 | reverse complement strand
CTTCTAAACTTTTTGAGTTATACGTGGCATACTTACACACATATACCCATACATACAAGCATACATACAGACAGACATTTTTCTAAAAACCATCTAGGTCAGGGATGTCCAACCTTTTTGATGTTTGGGGCCACTTTTTGGTACATTTTAGTAATAGAAAATTTTTGCGGGCTGCAGCAATCAAAATTGTAGATAGTAAACCACACTACAATTCAATATTTTTTACTTAAACGTAATTATTTATTTATGCATATATAAAAGAACACTTATATAAAATTAATTAGTACGAAAAGCTAGTACAATGTATATATATATATAATCTAGGACCCTTTCTTCCCAGGGGGTGATTATTGCTTAGAAAAGCATTTCCATTTCTATCTGTCCATTGCAATTTCTTGGGTCTCTCCAGTTTTTTTCCGATTACTATGTCCCATGTTAGCTTCCTTTTTCCTTTTCGTTTAGCTGTCCATATTCTTTTTACTGGTGTCTTTTCTGCCATCCTTTGCATGTGTCCCCAACATACCAGTTATCTACCTTCTATGAAGTCCTCTATTGATTCTATACCTAATTCTTGCCTTGTCTGCTCACTTCTAATCTTTTCTCTTAAAGTGATTCCCCTCATACTTCTCAGGATTTTCAATTCTGTTGCTCTTAGTTTGCTCTTGTCTCTTTTGTGAGTACCCATGTTTCCGTAAGTGAGTATTGGCCTAAGTACTGTTTTGTAAACTTTCATTTTTGCCTGTAAGTTTAGTTTTTTGTTTGGTAACACCCTTCTTAATGTGAAGTAGGATTTATTTGTGTTTTTTATTCTTTTATTGATCTCTACTTCCTGTTTTCCATTTTCATCAATAGTAACTACTCCTAAATGTTTAATGCTTTCAACTTGTTTGATGGTTTCTCCTTCTATTTCAATATTTATCTTTGCCGTTGTTGCAGACACCATCATAACTTTTGTCTTCTTTTTGTTCATTTTCATTCATTCATTCATTTGTGTAATAATTTCCATATTTTTCTTCTAAGTACTATCAAAAGCCTTCCCCACGAATAAATTGACTGATCTTGATAACGACTTCTTAATAATTTTTTTGATAGCAAATATGTGATCTTGTGCACTTCCTCCTTTTTTGAATCTACTCTGTTCTTCAAATTTTTTTTCGATTCATTCTCTTCGACGATTTTGTAACATTTATTCCATCAATTTTGTTACTGTGTTGAGCAAAGTTATTCCTCTGTAATTCTAGCATTCTAACTTGTCTCCAATTTTAAAAATTTGTACAAATAATCCCGTTGTCCACTGCTTCGGAGTTATTTCCTCTGTCCAGACTTTGTTGCATATTCTTAGTAATACTTCTTTTCCATTTTTGTCCATTCATTTGATCATCTCTGATGTTATTCTGTCGTCCTCCTCAGCTTTTCCATCTTTTAGTTTGCTTATGGCTTCTGTTACTTTTTCTTGCATAATGCCTAAATCAGTCCTTTGCGGTTTCGTCCTTTTTAGTTTTCTTTTTGTTTTCTTGTGTGTTGTTGTCATTACTTTCTAACAGTTTTTCAAAATATGCCTTCCAGCGGTTCATTATTTCTTCCTCATTTGTTAGTATATTTCCTTTCTTATCTTTGATTACTATTTCCTTCTTTTGCTTCTTTGATTTTTTAATGCTCTGTAGAACAATTTCTGGTTGCTTCGGCTATAGCTCTCCATATTTTCTCCAAACTATGTCCATGTTTTTTGTTTTGAATCAATTACCATGTGTTTGACCTTTTCTCGTTGTTTCTTGTTGTCTTCGTAACTATCTGTAGTCTTCTTCTATAGATATATTTGCCATTTTTTCATTTTAATTTTAACTTGTTGTCTTATCTCCTCTGTCCACCATGCGGTTTGTTTTTTGTATTTGTGTTGTTTGCAAGTTTTGTATGTACTTTTGGCTTCTGTTATAATAGTCTTACAAAACATTTTCCATAAACTTTCCAGATTTTTTTTTTCATTTCAACTTTTTGTAGTTCCCTTTCCACAGTTTCTTCATATTTCTTCACAACATTCCTGTTTTTTAACCTGTGAGTTCTAATTAGTTCCTTCGTTTTAAGTTTTTTTTTCAACCTTGTCTCTTTCTTTCTGTTTTTGATTTCTGCTATTACAAGGTGATGATCACTGTATATTTCATGTCTTCTCTTAACCACAACCTCCTTTATGTTGCCTCTTTCTTTCCTTTCCATTATTATGTAGTCTATTATAGACTTGTTCACCCCTGTTCTGTTGTACTCTTGTGTATTTGTGTATATCTTTATGTTCATAAAATGTATTTGTTATGATGAGATCATGTAACGAGCAGAAGTCAAGTAGCATTTTTCCATTGTTATTTCTTGTCGCTTCTAGAGGTTCTCCTTACGTTCTACTCTAGCATTTAGATCTACTAGGTAAATTGTCCCATTTGCACTTTCCACTGGTCCCGTTAGTTCTTTCCAGAATGTTTCTTTGTTGCTCATCTTCTCATTTTCATCAGGTCCATATGCTGCTAATATTGTTCTTGCATCTATATCTATCTTCAGTTCAACCGTTAGTATTCTTTCGGAAATAGCTTCCCATTTGCTTATTGTATTTTTATGTCTATCTAGAATGCATCCGACTCTTGCTCTTACTCTGTACCTCTCTAGTACTCCAGTAAATAGTAAAATGTGTTTACTGTCTAGCTCCATCTCTCCTTTCCTCTTTTTCTTTGTTTCTGTTACTACCAGTATCCCTATATCTCCGTTTTCAAATTTTGATACCAATTCCATTTCCTTTCCATTAAGCCCTCTTACATTCCATGTTCCCAGTTTCTTATAAATTTTCCGATTTTGTCCTTCTGTATTTTTTCGTATTGTCTTATCCACTTTTGTGTTTTTTTTACTTGCTTTGTTCCATATCCGTTGTTCCTGTCTGTCCTTTCTTTTACTCACTTTTTCACTATGTTCTGTTTATTCCTATCCCAATCTAATTTTTCCCACCTGTTTCACCTTTCATCCTTTCTTCTTTGCTCCTTTCTTTCTCATCATAGTTGTTTTGTCTGCCCACGATTCCATCTCTGCCTGTACTATGTTGTTTCCCTTGTTCTTAATAAAGTGCCCCGTTTTAGCCCTCACTTGTAAGTTCAGTTTGGTCTTGAGGATTTGTTCTACTTGCATTTCTAAGTCTTGTTGTTTGTTGATGTTTGCTCTCTACATGACTATATTGTTTTTCTGTTTTTGTCTGTCCTGATGTTCAATTTTATCTTCTTTTCTTATTCTGGCTTCTAGTTCATCTTTTTCATTCTTCCGGCCTTTTGCCATCGCTTCCCACTGCTCGTTTATCTTTCGGAATTCAATATTTTGTTTTATTATTTCTTCATTGAGTTCTTGTTGTTTCTTATTAAATTCTTCCTTTAATTCAGTTTTTATATCATCCAGCTTGTGTAGTATGGCATCCATTTCCCTGGTATCTGCTGTACTTGCGAATTTTTGTATCTGTATTTGTTGTTGTTCCCAGCTAGCAAAGTCTTCGGGTCCTTCTATATCTCTCTTCCTTGTAATGAGTTCTTTGATGCTTGTGACACTGTTCGCTATTATTCTTTCGTATTTCGAAACTTTGCGACTCATGGGTATTTTTGAATTTGCCTCCTTTACGTCCGGTGGTAATGGCAGCCGTCAGCTGTTCTAACCCGTACTTTATTGTACTTGTTATTTCACACTAAAAGTTATTTTCACTATTTGTCTTTAGTCTCTCACTATTTCCGCGTATTAATTCTTATTTCTATTTTATTTATTCTGGGTTTTCCTTCGATTTGCGCTACCGATCACGTATTTACGTTCGTTCGTCCCGTACGTAGGCTTCTGCTGTGTCGCAACTATATACGCAGTGTGCCGCGAGGTCGTTAATTCTTCTCTCTGATGTTATATTTGATCATATTTGTATAGTATTAGTTTTTGACTTATTGTTTTTGTAACTATTAATTGTGTGACTTCTTGTGTACAAAAAAGTTTGGGAAACACTGGAATATACAGTTGAACTTCAATAAGTGGAACTGCGATAACTCAAACTTTTGATAACTCAAATCAAATTGGTTGGCAATAGCGCCAAAAGTGAGAATTATGTGTACATTTTACTTGATCACTCGAACTTCTATTTTCCGAAAATCTTGATAAGTCGAATTCTGGAGGAATACTCTATTATGATCTACGTGTTTTTTGCGCTCATGTTTCTGCTCAGGTTTCTGCACTACTTAAGTTCAGATGTATGCTTTATTAGTATTTTCTCTTCTTCTTTGCTTCTGTTTCAAGCGGAACATTTTCTTCTGAACTTGTTGACACTGTTGTTTACTCCAGTTCAAACTGACAAGCATGGAATAAAAACATATATATATATATATATAGCTATAGCTCTATTGGTTTGTATGCTACGAGCAAGTTCCATATGACACTACTGTTCAAAATAGTCCTCTTGAACTAATCTATACTAAAGAACAGACATTGGTCAAGTTGTAGTAATACGAGAGTTGACAATGACAGTTGAGTTAACTTGTAATTATAATTTTGCTATCAGTATTTAATAATAACATATAAAAATAAATAAAGTTTACATATGGTGAGCGTTCCTCTCACAATGCAACCATCGTTTGTAAATTTTGGTCATATTTATTATACATGCTATGAATTATTTTGAATAATTTTTGCATATTAATACAAGCTTCTCTAACTTGTACTGTTTACTCCTGCACAAGAGGAGGATTAAAAAGTTTATGTTCAGAGCACACAAACGAACAATACGCGAACTACTTAGTTCAGACATTTAATTTTGATAACCTGCACGTATGGTTTGAAGATGATCCACATGCAGTATGTTGTCATTATTTTCAAAACCACTTTACAGTAAATGTTTGGGCAGGAATTCTATCTAAATAATTATTTAATTTTGCTTTTCTGCTGGCTAATGGACTGAACGATAATTCTTTTTTACAAATTTCTTTTAAAAATTACCCTGAAATATTATTAGAGAAATTTGATTTTTGCATGATTGAGCACCTTAATTTATTTTATTTATAGCTACATATAACTTTACAAGAAACCGTGATTAAATGTTGAAACATTTTAATTGGATTAAAAGATTAAATAATAATGCAAAATGTTCAAAAATGTGTAAACAGTGTACATACAAGGCATGATACAAGGAAAGTATAAGATATGATATTGCCCAAATGAGCTGTCATCTTTATAACACTGTGCAAGTTGTGGGGTGAGTAAATATTGGCATATACCCCATGCATTTTCTCGCATTTGCCGTATTTAATTGCAGTTTATTCCTGATATTGTTGTGTTACAAGTGTTGTTGTGTGTGATTTAATAATGCGATGTGCTATGTGGGGTTGTAATAGTGACAATCAAGCCATATTAATAGTTATTTAATTAATGTAGATTAAGACAATGAATTATAATTGAGATATATTAATGTACCACATTGTAGCTTGTTGACTACAATATTTTTCAGTTGATTGATTCTTAAACACATTTATATTATTCATAATTCTAAATTTATTTTGTAATAAAATTTCAAATCATGGCATAATCTGCAATTAAGAGTAATGACAATTATACTTGCTGTAAAATAGTTTAAATCTGTCAATTTCATAGTGTCATTTTTTCCTTAATTTTGTTGTTTATTACCTAGTGATGTGCAATATCATATTGGATATTTATGACAATATATTTTAAGTTGACAGATTTAACTTATTTTACGTTAAATGTAATGTTAAATTCGTTTGATAATTGTAGATTGTATCAGGATTTGAAATTTTGTCACAGAATAAAAAGAAACGACCAACCGAATAAAACTGTAATCAACACTCATGTTAATGGCGATTAATAATCTTAACTATCTAAACAGTTACAATTACTAATTGCTCTTATTAAGAAATTAGTTTATTAAATAAGTATTCCGTTACTGATTAATGTATTGACAGAAGACCGTTAATAGTACATGGCCATTAAATGAAACATCAAACAAAATCATTCATTAATATTGACAATAATAACGGCGAAATAAAATTGAATCAATTGAATATAAATAAATTTTACTCATAGTGAAAATTTTCACATCATGCAATGACGGCACAGCTCCAACAGGGCTGTAGAAAATTCTAAAAAATGATACATTAAAATCAATAATATTTTTTTGGAACTGGCAATAAAAACAAAGCAATGGTGAGCAACACAATTTTTGATTATAATTTTATCTCCTTTTATGCTTACTTTTATGACATTTCTCAGAAAATATTCATAAAATGATTTAATATTTTAAAAAAATTTCAATAAATAAAAACAGAATAGGCTGCAAAAATTGAAAAAAATCGATAAATCGATGATGCTTAACTTATGCATCTACTTGATTGTGACATACTTGCGTTATAAATATGAAGTATAAATTAATCGCATCTATTAATTCTATACAATTATTTCCCAATAAATAAAATAAAGCAAAACAAGATACTATACATAAATAATTTTAAAAAATCAACAAACAATGCCATAAAATAGATGTTCTCTTTTCATAGAAATTGATTTGAATTTATGAATAATTTTAAATTTTGTTGTAAGGATATTGTATTTATTTACTGATAATTATCGTTGTTGTGTATTTGGATTTATATAAAATATATACTGATAATTGATGGGATAACACAGGAGCACCACCTGCAACGAGCAATATGTGCGGGGCTCATTATCCCAACTCCGGAGGTATCGGACATACCAGACAAGGATGTACACGACAAGCTGTACCCCGCCAACTACAAACAACCTCGGCAACTCATACACATGCAACGTAAGAATATTATTATATTATTTTATTAATATAATTAATAGGAATGAATGCTATTCAAGATGATGAAGAATTTATGTATAATACTAATAAAATCACATTATTTATCTACAAATTTATTTTATTTATGATTGATTTTGTTTTTTAGCTTTTACCATGGAGCAAGACATACCAGATTACGATATGGATTCAGAGGACGAAAGATGGTTGGAGTTGCAGGCGAAGAAGTTGGATATAAGCCCTCTTAAATTTGAAGAAATGATGGATAGGCTTGAAAAGAGCAGTGGTCAGACTGTTGTTACAATACAAGAGGCAAAGGCACTTCTCAAAGAGGACGATGATCTCATTATCGCAGTATTTGACTACTGGCTTAACAAACGATTAAAACTTGTAAGTATTGATTTACGTATGATATGTATGTATATATGTTATAAATTTGGACTGGTGTTTGTTACACGTTCTGTACTACACACTACGATATGTGACATAGATATAATATTATTTCTTTATCAATATCTTCAGTTTGAAAGAGACACTTTAAAATTTAATGTAGTACAGAATATGTTATAATTGATTTTTAAACCATTTCTTATTTGGTTTTTTTTTTTAATATTAACAAAACAATTTTTATTGAAAATTAAATTTTTGAAACACATTTTATAAGCATTGCATTGAAATCAATGTTTTATGTAATGAGGCAAGATTAGTAATACTCACAAATAAGCGCACAAGATGCAAAATTTTCTTTAAAATAATGACACTTTGTTAGGTTTATATACAAAAGAATTACATATATTTGTTTCAAGCAACACCCTCTAATCTTGGCTGTGAAAACTGAACATAGAGCAGGAACGGCAGTAAATAATCCTTATTTGGCTTTCCGGCGACGAACTGAAAAAATGCAAACAAGAAAGAATCGTAAAAACGATGAGACATCTTATGAGAAAATGTTGAAGCTACGTAGGGACCTGTCAAGAGCCGTTACGCTCCTTGAGTTAATCAAAAGGAGAGAGAAAATGAAGAGGGAATGTGTCCATCTAACAGTCGAGGTATTTGAAAAGAGATATCAAGCTAAAGACTTCTCGGGGGCTGTAGCAGCTGAAGTGATGCTTAAAACATCAAGACCCGCTTTTACTCCTATCTTCCACAATCATTATACGAACCAGAGCTGGACTAATAAGGCTATTCTTAAAGATGAGGTAAATATAAGAATCACCATAATTAATCAATTAATAATTCTTGTTTTTTTAAGGTGATACCACGCAAGGAAAAGAGACAGTATAAGAAACGGAAACACAAATCCTTAAGTCATAACCGATTGCCCAATATGGGTTCAGGTGTAATGGATGCCATGGGTAGTATATCTTCTGATGAAGAACCTGCGGCAAATCACTCACCTGAACCCGAAGAAGGTGAAGATGAAGGACAGTTTGCTTTCCGACGCAACAAACTTTGTACCTACCATATGGTACAGTTTTTATTTAAACTTATTATTATATTTTGATTTAATATTAATATTGTTTATGATTGCATAACGCTCATTAGAAAATGACAAATTATTGCATTTCCGGTTTTATGATTTTTCTTACCAAGAGCAGTATTTTATTAAAATTTCATCAAAACATAATAGCTGTTTACAGTGTAAGGTGCAAAAGATAATATTGCAGGTTCCTTATGAGAAATTGCAACAGATGTGTAGAAAGTGCTACAATTGTACAAAACCTGCAATATTCTTTCGTATTGTACATAGTTTTCTCTACTTAACATAATAAACATAATTAAAATAAAATGAGTTTTTGAAAACTTTGTAATGTCACAGAATTCTAATAATCGATTGAAGATTAATTTTTAAATGTCACTTTTGAAAGATAATTATTACTGGTCCAGACCGACAATTTTGCCAAGCCACTCTTTAAAACTACTTTTTGGTACTGTAGTATAAAAATATTTTTTCACATTGCAAACTATTTTCTATTGATATTTGAATTTTCAATATAAATATAGTCCATTTGTTTTAACTTTGAACTGAATCATTAGCCAGTCCTTCGATAAATGACAACTGCATTCAAAAGAAAGCATGCTGAACGTCTTCTAAGTATAGACATACTGACATTTTACAAAGACACATCATTTAAAGTAGGACAGAGACAAAACATGATTATTCTGCTTGTTATTCAAGAATAGATTTATAATTTTATACCTGATTTGACTTACTTGTTGCACAGCATTATCTGTTTATCATTGCTGTGATTGTATAACCTACACCCTACACAGTATAAATATGTTAAATACAATATTATTTATATGTTGGTAGCTTATTATGATTATAAAATTCTTATTTATTAATAAATATAATATACAATGTTAATTGTAACTTTTTGTATAAAATTGTGAGTGTGCTTGTACCACACACCAGAAGTAAAACTACTAATTAATTAAGTAACAGCAGTTAATCAGACAATGCTACTTGTTTAAATGATTTGTAATCATATTTAATTTAATTTAGTTTAATTAATCTTTTTACTTTGTTTTTATTTAATCTCAACCGTTTTTGTATATTTGTAAATATCAATTGAAGCGAGAGCTCAAAGAACATTGTAACGTACATTGCGTCTACTTTTCAGGAGGCACCAAACAAAACAACCTTCTTTGCGAAAAACTAAAAAAATGACAAACTAAATACTTTATTTAATCCGTCAAAAATGTTAAATTGATGTTTTCTTATTTTAGACAGATTATATTATGTGCAATACAATGTTATTTTGCAAAAAACTCGATTTTGGTAAATATGCAACTTACAACATTCTTTGGGCTCACGCTTTAATTGTATTTTTTTATATTAAACATCAAAATAATAATAAAAGTAAAAAGGAAGAAAATCTTAAATCTAGTACTTTGGGCGAAATTTTAAATTTGATTGCCGTCAGGGACCTCATTTCTGTTATCGGTTTTCAAGATCACAGAACTTGATTTGAGTAGTATCGACTTGATTTGTATGAAGATAAAGTGTCGTCTGATCAATGTTAAATCGAATGGACTATATAACCTAAAACATTGTGTTAGGTGACCATTATTTGTTTCAAAATTTCAAAAACAGTCTTAGATCACAATGCAGTTTAGTAATTTAGTAAAGAAAAATAAATTAAATATATAAGTGGAATGGGATTTTATTTTTGATTGAAATATAATAATACTATATTGTTGTTTTTAGCCTTTACCTACAACTGGGAATTGGCCATGGTGTTCACAAGAAGAGAATGGCCAGGTTGATAAAAAATACAGGTATACCTTAACATCTCTAGCGAACCCTAAAAAATGCATAGGATTTGCGAGAAGAAGGCTGGGTCGTGGTGGCAGAGTGATCTTGGACAGGCTGGGCAAAGATTACGATGATTTCTGGCAAACAATGGACTATACTGTTTTCGACTCGACGAATATAAAGAAACGAGAATCTAGTTTAAATACAAACTCATTTACTAATTTAGGTGTAGATAACGTCTTAAGAACTGATATTAAAATGGAACCGCTAGAGTTGGCGGTTAGGACATCCTGTGGTGGTGTTGTTAGTGAGAGTAGTGATGTGAAGTGTGCGGTTGTTATTAAACAGGAATCCGACAATAGTTTTGGCACGAGTAATCCAACCATGCAACCCGTCCAGACACAACAACAGATACTTCCCAGTAAAGATGAACAGGACGAGATGCTCGACATCCTACGATCTGTTCGGAATGATTGGTATGTATTCAAAATTTTCAAAAAATCGGTACAAACATTGTTGGTTATAGCAACTAATTACAACATGAAATAAATAACGTAAAAGGTTAGATTAGGTCAGTCAATCTTTCAAAATGTAAGTCATGTTCTATCTGTTAACAATACGATAATTAAATTAAAACAAAGAGATGAAAGTTAGGATAGAAATTAAAGAAACAGTTTGAACCTTTAACTGGTGAGGAACAGGTCAAAATGTAGTAGAGTAGATTCATATAATAATATATTTATTAGTGCTAGCAAAAATATTTACACATACAATGTTGCTTCTCTGGCGAGCAGTATATGGTATTTTCTGATAAATTATACAATAGCTATTTGAAATTATATGATAGGCATTCAATAAAAAAAAATTCAAAATACAGTTTTGAGGTGGCAGTTGGGTCATTTTCAACAGACTTTATCAGTTACATTAATTCGTAGATTACACTAGCAGTTTAATTTTTAACAAAATATTATAATAATCTAATCTATGTGTTATTTTATATTAACAAAATATACTATTTGCTAAGTTATTAAAATATTTGTTTTTTTATTCTAAAAATAGTTACTGTGAAAATTAATGTTTGCAACTAATGATTTTCACAGCATTTAGACTTCACATAAAAGAGATAATTTTATTGAACTCGAACAACAAAGTTGTAGACAAAAGTAAATGTGTGAATGAGTGAGAACCGTTTTACAGAGATTACTTTGAAATTATTTAAGGGGGGAAATCTCGCATCCAACTTTTCTCCAAAGCTAATAAAGATAATTCAATTCTGTATATGAGTATAATTACAGTTTTCCAACGAAACGTTCTTTTTAAAATATAATAATAAATAATAAGTTATTTGCAGCTTTTTTTAACTTCTTTATTGGTAAGATATGTATATTGCCTATCACACTCCAATAAAAAAGCGAATCATGCGCTCCTGGTGGATAATAGCTGAATCCTGTGACTTCATTCTCATCTTAAAAGATTTACATTAAATGTATTTATAGAAATTATGTGTTGTGTAGTAAACAAAATTTACATATATTAAATAAATTCTTGACATTTTCAGAGGAAATTTTATCTATTTTATGTAAAATAGTTTCTTAGTAAAGCTATTAAATAATTTTAGAGTAACTTTTGTGTGCGTAAAACTGTTCTAAGTCAAATGAGAAATTATAAATGCACGAATGACAAGTACACAATTATTATAAAGCTCAGTTTTTGATAAATTTTTAATATTCAACTTGTCACTTTTCTAGAGTGCTTTCAGATAAATTACCCTTGGCATCCATCAAAAATACTATTACATGGCAAGATTTAATATATTATTTTATTTGGTATATATTTGGTGGTTTGGTCACCTTATAAGCTGTTGGTCCCATCAAAACCCTGTTATAACAAGCCATCGGCTTACTTTGGGGCAATGATGTAAACCATAAACAAACAAAAAACATTTTCTTGCAAAGATAATTATCTAGTATTTACAAATTCCGTTCTTATTTTGTAATATAAACATACTGGCTCAAATTTAATGCAAAGAATTATGTTAACATCGAAAAGCAAAAAAGGAATAATAATAATAATTCTTAAAATATTATTAATTGTTGCCTAGCACATATGAGTAATTGCCAGCAAGACATGCTTGAGTTTAATTGATTATAAGAAAATGATAAATGATATATACTTACTTTTGTCTATTCTTGATTGTAAGGGATTATAACAAATCACATCACATATATGAAAATATTCAACACTAAAAAACCACAAAAACTTTAATCTATGATAAAGTTCAACAATTGATTCACTTGCACTTGTACCTCACATGTATGATGGTGAAACTAATGTAACCTTGCATATAAAAACAACTTATATTGCATGTCTACAGTGCTGCCAATTGCTACCAGTAACTTAATAAACTCTTGTTACATATATGAAAATATTCTACACTAAAAAACCACAAAAACTTTAATCTATGATAAAGTTCAACAATTGATTCACTCGCACTTGTACCTCACATGTATGATGGTGAAACTAATGTAACCTTGCATATAAAAACAACTAATATTGCATGCCTACAGTGCTGCCAATTGCTACCAGTAAGTTAATATACTCTTGTTACATTATTTAAAATAAAATAAAATTATTGTTATTTACCTGGTTTGAAAATATTATGATATATGATTTACATCTTATTATATTTAGAGTGTCCTCAAAATATGCAGTCAATTTTCAATAAGCTATCATTCCAGCGTCCGTAACGTATATTCATTTTCATTTTCTTGATATTAGAGCATCTGGCTATGTTGCCTCGATCAAATATGAATTATGGCCAAATAAAATCTTATTCACGTGCGTGTTTACTATAATTTTTAATTTGCTTTGTGAATTTTTTATATTAATTTTATTATGTATTTATGTTATTTAATATATATTTTGTAATATAATTAAAATTTGTATTTATTTAAATTCCATATTGAAAGACTTGTTTAAAGTTTTAAATTACCGAGGTTATAATTAGTGTTCACATATTATTTCATAATGCCTGTATGATAGTAAATAGTTTACAAATGTAATTCTAATATTTCAACTTCGGACATACATAGTAATTTAACTCACTCAACTATAGAAATGTCAAATATAAATATGAATATTGTCTTTAAAAGTTTAAAAAAAACTTAAGTAAATTTTGAAGTAACAGTCGTACTTCAGGAATCGACCAATTTTCATAATTTGTTTTAAAAGACTGTTGTGTGGTATTTTGTTTCTTGAATTCATTAAAACGGGCATACTTTACATTACCAACTATAAACTCATTTTAATTCTAATGTATTTAAAAGTTGCTTGTATGAATTTATGCTATTGTAAATCAATCTGGTGGTTTGGAAGTCACCGTATAAGCTGTTGGTCCCATCAAAACCCCGCTATGACAAGCCATCGGCTTACTTAGGGGCAATGATGTAAAACATAAACAACAATCTTGATCAACAGGGTTTTTTGTTTTTACCTTGTTGGAATTACTCACAATTTGGCTTCTGAAATTCCCTGCTAGGGTCAATTTGATGTAATCTATACTAATTTTGTTAAGGTATTTGCGAATTTTAAAATTATATTAATCCAACTTGTTACTATTATTTGACAACCGATGTTAATCCTCTGTAATTTTATTGTTTAAAAATAATACAAAAGATGGGGATAATATCCAATCTCTGGATGACACAATAGCTGGCTGGGTGGGTCGGTCACATAAATAAAAACTATTGTTAACGGCAATTCAAATATATAATTAAAACTGTTTTTTGAAATATTTTTAATTTTTATGTTGGTTTTAGCGACCATTTAATTAAATTCATGGCCTCTTATTTATTAAACAAGACCTATGTTTGTTTTCTATAACGGCTTCTTTTCTCAACACTATACTGCGACTTTTAGTGTCTCATAGAGGTGCAACCTGGTACCCTTATTTTTTAAATTTGTATCAATTAAACATTTAGATAATGTAAAAATGTATATCTCAATTCTTTGTTCAGGTGATATCCTTTTTCTCCAAGCTAAACTAGATAAAATATGTCTATAGTGTCACCAAAACCGTCTAGTCTAGAATTGAATATAAAAAAATAAAATTTGTATCATAAACCAAAAAACACCTATTACATATTGTTACAACATCGTTGGTATGCCAATTGAATGTTAATGAACAGAACACAAGTCTTTAATGAAAGACTTGGGTATAACTTTTAATTCTCAGCTTACTTTTTTTTACATATATAAAAGATCATGTTAAATCTTATCTCTGTACCCTTGGCTTTGTTTTGCAATACCAGAGTTTAAATTTATTTTAAATTAGTAAATAATAACATAAATAGCCTAAATTTGTTATAGCTCATAATGTTTTATGTTGCCACTCATGCTACAAATTGACATATTAACACGTAAATCAATTATTATTTTTGTCCCTTGTTTCAATGCGATGATGAAATTACTAAGGTGCTCTGATGATTTCAATCATATGCATTTCTAGTATCTTTTATCGTTTACAAAGTGGGCACTAACCACTCACTTTAACTTCATTATTAATTGTGGGGGCACCAAACAAGTAAATTAATTATTATTTTTGACTTGCTTCAATGCAATGCGGAAATTACTAAGGTGCACCAATGATTCCTTATGAAGAGTGAAACAATCATATGCATTTCTAGTGTTTCTAGTATCTTTTATTGTTTACAAGAAGGGCACTAACCACTCACTTTGACTTCATTATTAATTACGGTGGCACTAAACACTTATATCAATTATTCTTTTCATCTCTTGGTTCAATGCGATGCGGAAATTACCATGATGCACTTGTGATCTCTTGTGAAGAGTATACCAATTGTATACTTTTGAATGTTGACGCTTGTAGCAACGTGTAATTGGATAATTGATTTTAAACTTTTTATTTAATCCTTTTTTTAGGACTTACCAGAGAATTTTATTAAATTTTATAAAATTTTGGTTGCAATTATATACTAATCTACTATAGCAACTATTTTAAAACTATGCGCTGATGAAGGATAAGGAATTTATCCGAAACGTTTGCCTATTTACTTCAATTTATCATTACATTTGCTCAATGACTAAAATTTTATAATAAATCTTTTTAACAAGTTCTAACAGTCATTTTTCATTGGAGATAATCTCCCCAAATTTATTGGTTTTGCCTGAAAATTTTAAACAAAAATATTTTTAAACAACAAAAAGGTTTATTTATTATCCAAGTGGCGATTTAATTTGATCATAATTATTAGAATATTTGTTTTCATATGAAAATTAAAAAAATATTTTAATCATTTTTAATCATTAACTATTTGGTTTATTTAAAAATTGAAATTCCCCATAATCATAAGATGTAAAAATGTAACCTTAAACCAGTGTCTGAAAAAAGTTAAACCGCTATTTTAAGAAATGTATATATTTACAGGGTTAATTGAGACATGCTGCACTTATGCCTAAGACAACTTGGGGAAAATTTATTGATTATTCATATGAAACTCTACCAACGGAAGATGTTGTAAATGACAATTTGACTGTAAAAAGTCTTAAAAAAGGTTTATTGTGACTGTAGAATGAAGGAACCAAAAAAGAGCTTTATAAAATTTTTGTTGGGAACATAAAAAATTAAATAAAAGCTCTTCTGCAGTGAATTGCTTCTTCCTGATGTAGAAGATAGGAATATAGTAAAAACTTCTACCATAAGAAGAGGGGCCATATTTTTAATGGAAATGTAAACTTATAATGTTTTATTAAATATATTATTTAGATCCTTATTTTAAAATATTGTTCTTAATATGAAATAAAAATTCTTAAATTTCTGTTCTTGTAAAAAATATATTTTTATTGAATTTGTTCTTTGATAAATAGTTTCAAGAGATTTTTACAAAAAAAATTTATATTATTTTTTCAATATCATTTAAGATTATTTTTTAATATGTCCATTTACCACGTAAAACTTGAAGTTTTTTGTGATCTTTGGGTAACTTGAGACTTAATATTAATTTCAGAAAAAATATTAAATTTTTTTATGTTTTGAAAATAAGTCATACCTTACGATTTACATTACCAGTTTGCCGATACATTTTTTTGTTTGTATAAGTGTTGTCAATATTGTCTTAAAAGTGTCTCAAGTAACCCTGTTTGACGATAGTCATTTTATTATCTCCATGGTAGAATATACATCTTAAAACACGATTATCTTCACGACATGTTTTAGATTTTTAAAAGCACGTCGTTAAAGAAAATAAATAAGTTTAATACAAATTGATACTTAATATTGACCCAACAAAAAAGATGTGATTGAAATTGCACGAAGTAGCTTGGTGCATGAAACAACCTCACACATTAAATGCAAATTCTTGCACTATTACTGATACAAATGAGTAATACCTATTAAATAAATCATTTTTAATTTCTTTAACAAAAAGGTTTGAATATTGTATTCAAATATCATTATATTTTTGGAAAATATTAGAAAAACGCAAATGCAATATTTCTGTAAATGAAAGGGTTTTTCAATAAAAATTAATTAGTGAAAATAATGAAGAAACTTATTTTTATTAGTTATTTTTCATGTATAGCAAAATGTTTGTTCTAGTCGACGTGTTCTAATGTTCTTTATTTATTTAATTAATATTAATAATATAGTATCACGGTGACAATAATTCTGCATTCTGCATGGGTAAATTTGTTAGTTATTATTAATTTAAAAAAAACTTGATGCAAATTTTAAATCTGACTTAGATTTTGAATCTAATTTTTAACTAATTTAAATAATTCATAATCTTTGTCTTTTGAACAAAATAATATAATTTTGTAAATTTTCGAATGTAGAAAACACATATTACATCTTAATATTCATATTTTTAACATTCTACGATTTTGCAATTTCTAAAGTAACTATCAAAAATAGAAATTACAAACTATGCATCTTTCAAATCAGAAAAAAGAGCAATTTACTAATCCCATAGCCAACTAGCAGTATGTATTATTTACCTTTATTATGGTGTGAATTTGGATAATTGATTTTAAATTGTTTACTTAATCTTATAGAAAAATTAGGTTAATGTTTCAAAATTATCTCTGAAAACTTTGACAACATTTGTATGAAGTTATATTGAGTATTTTTTTCATGTTTATTATTTATTTTTTTCAATTATTTTTACGCACTTATTTTGATATTTAACTTTTTTGCATTTGTAAAAATGTTTATTACTTTTCTGTAGTTATTTGTTATACACTTATTGCATATGTTTGTTTATTTGCCATTTTCATGTGAGCCTTTCCCCACTTCAAACATTCTTTTCACTATAGCATATTTGTCAATGTATCATTATTTATTATAAATATGCCAGATGCTCCCACAATTAAAACAATTGTTGCAGTTTGATTCAATATTTTGAAACATTTTACACCTTCGTTGAATAGCAGTGTTAAAAAAGTTTTTACAAAATACAGCATTAGCAACTAATAAAATTTTAATGCAGTTGCGCCCCATAGCGTCCTTTTATGAAAAAAACCGAAAATACTCCCAAAAAAATTCTTCAAGTAGGCTTTTGTTATAAATTTTTTTTTCAAAGTAGTCAAATTTTCGTTTTTCCAAAAAAAGCCTGGGACGGGTAGTCTGATATACCCAATTTTTTTTATATAAATCTTAGTGTTTTACAATCAAAGAGACCATAAGGATGTAGAAAAAACAACATGTGGTACTTGTCAGTTTATTTAATGAACATTAATAAGCGAAAATGATAATGTACATATACACGAAAGAAAAAGCATTTCTGCAAAATAAACTTAACAGAGATTAATAATGAAAATTTCAGTTGAATAATATATCAATACTTTGTATTGCCTCATCGAACCCTAACTATTGCCTGCATATGGCGGCCCATGTCTCTAATGAGCTCACGAATATTATTTTGTAGAATATTCTGCCATTCTTTCTGAAGTGCCACACGAAACTTGTTTATTGTGGTTGGTGCAACTGCACTGTTTGATTGTAAAACACTATAAGTTTTATATAAAAGAATTACCTGAGTTGTTGACCCAGTGACACGGTTTTTTTGCATCTGAGTGATCCCCACGATCTAATCCCCAAGAAGGTGCCAGAGGAGGGCCAACTATGAAATCTTAAATAGGAACTTCCATTTTTTATTGCAGATTCTGATTACAAGGAAAAAATCCCCCCACCCCAGCCTCGAGGGTGTGGCAAGGGGTGGTTTTGAAAATTCAAATGTAACCACTTCCCTCAATTGATTCTCCATCAAAAATTTGCTTTTCTCAAGTGTTAATAAAGATAATTCAATTCCGTTTTCGGTATTAATATGAGTACAATTTTTTTAGAGAACCTTTATTCTATGTGAAATTAATTTGTAAAACTGTAGATATTTTATATTTGTATTTAAAAAAATAATTTTTTAAATATAGTTTCAAGTACTCGATGTTAAGACCAACCCTTATTAATTAAGGGTTGCAATTTAGAGATAAAAGAATATTTTGATGAATTATAGATGTTGCATTTTGTGATTTAATATTTTTTAACTTTATTTAAAATTCATGATATTAAAAGCAGTTATTAGTCAATGGGGGTTGCAGTTTTGGAAAAAAATATAAAAAATTGTCACAGAATTAAGTTTACACATGTGGATTTATTTTGTTAAATTGTAGATGTTGTATTTTGTAATTTAAGATTATTTAACTTCATTCAAAATGCATGGTATTAATAAAAACGGTTATTAATGAATAAGAGTTGCAGTTTTGGAAGAAAAAATATCAAATGTTCACACAATTAAGTAAATACATGTGAAATTATTTTGGATAATTGTAGATTTTGTATTTTGTAATTTAATATTTTTTAACATAATTTAATTTGCATGATATTAAGAACTTTATTAATTATTGAAGGTTACAGTTTTAAAAGAAAAAAATAAATTTTTACAGGATTTAGTTAACATATATTATGTGGAATTAGTTTGTAAAATTGTAGATATTAAATTTTGAAAATTAATATTTTTTATTGGTAATATAACAATTTTTATATGGTATATAATCGATAATTTTTTATAAATTGTGAACCACAAGATTATATTTACTATAAGAATATATTATTTCCATTTAAAGCGATTATTTATTATTAAATTCATATTGACTGCAAATTGTCGGATATGACAATTGTTATTTCAATTTGCTATGACAAATCTTTCTTATTTCTAACTATTAATACAATTATTTTCATCTATCAGTACACTAATAGATAGGGCATTTTACATGTGTTTTTATGCAAAAATTGTATTCTCAAAATAATTTTATTTGTGTTGAATACATAGTTAATCAATCATGCAATTTAAAGAAACAATAAGATCTAAGCATTATCAATTTCATAAATAAGGAATCCAAGATAATATAATCATCATCTGAAGGCAGGTCTGGTAAAGTAAATTTTAAGCAAACGGTTTAGCAAATCTATATATATACAGTGTGTTTACAGATTTCATTATTCATAGGTGCAAATGATCAAAATTGTTTAAAATTAATAAAAAAATAATAATAATTTGGACTTGGTCTGCTTATTTAGAAACTTACTTTGCACCATATTACATTTTTTTAACGACAAAAAATGTAAGAAATTCTTATCATTTTTATACAATTTGTCAAAAAATGTTCATAATCCAATTTTTATACAAAACGACAAACATTTTTTTCACAAAAATAATTAGTTAGATGAAATGAAATTTATCAATATTTGAATAAAATAGTTTTCAGATACTCAGATTTAAAAATTATGACCATTTAACCATAACAATGCTGTTCGTATGAATTTTTTTAAATACATATTTATGTATTTGAACTTATAAATTACAATGCACTCTGATAAAAAAATACTATGAAAATATCGTTAACATAAATTGAAATTTTATGCACTATTTGTTAATAATTATTTTTTTTTATAAATCGTATAAAAATGATAGTTTACCTGATATCTTTTCACATTTTTTTATTGTCGACGCCTCCTGTATATTAAAAAAATCCAAAATGATACCTTAATAATCTTTGGAAAATACAACTCTTGCTGAGCACTTGTATTTTCTTCTTTTGGTATTAGAATTCGTGACATTTATAAAGAATTATCAATAATATACGAACCACTTGTTATATTACCTATGATAATACAATTATTTTCAGATATTAGTACGCAGATGGGGCATTTTACATGTGATTTTATGCAAAATTTGTATTAACAAAATAATTTAATTTGTGCAATGTTGAATGTATAGTTAATTGCAAACAAAAGGTCATTATCAAATTCATAAATAAAACATCCAAGATAATATAATCAATCATCATCACATAAAAATGAAGATAAACATTTTAACAATATATTCGAATTCACATTGCATTTAAAATTTGGCACTTGCACCAACAATAGCACGAGCTATTGAACATTTTCTGATAAATAAAACGTTTGTGCTACTTTAATTCTTAAGCAAACGCAAATAGTAAGAAAAAATAAAAATATTTTATAAATCAAACATAAAACTGTTGCATGTCATTGCATAATACAATAATAAATATTCTGTTAACGTCAGAAGATTGTATCTGGTATGGCCTTGACGTAAAATGTTGTGCACAAACTAATGGTGTAAATTTGTTGAACTAAAGTTATTTATGTGATTATATTGAACCGACTTTACCGGTCCCAAAAAAAATTGCTAACATTTTGTCTATAGCTATATTACACCCATAGATAGCAAGTAAGCTAAAACATAAGTTTGATTTATTTGTTACGTTTTCATCTCTTAATACATCCTACCATCTTGATACCAGCCCACAATGCGCATGACTTGTTTGACATCGGCGAGTGCTCCGTAGTTTGTGGTAGATCGCGTCATCCATGTTGCTTGCAATAGTGCTAAAATTTAGAGCCTCTGTCGAGACGAGACGAGATTAATCAAATCTTGATCTCGTCTCGTTGAGGTTATAAAAAAATGATCTTGTCGAGTTTCTTGACATGTCAATCTTGACCTCGATCTTGAATTTCGACAAAATATTGACAAGATCTTGACAAAAAAATATTTAAAATTTTACACATAATATATAATAAAGCATTTATTAAATAAATTTTTGTTATAATAATAATTTTATTTGTACATTTCTTTAAATGCAAGACTTCGTTGAGATCTCGTTTTGATCTCGCCGAGATTTTGTCATAATTTTGTCTTGATCTTGATCTCGACCTTGGAAAAAATAAATCTTTTTTCGATCTCAATTTCGTGACCAGGTGGAGATTTTTTTCGTCTCGGCTCTACTAAAATTAAATCCGTTTTAATAGTTTTTTTTTGGTTACATTACTATGGCTGAAAGGGTATACTAATATAATATACTTGTGCAAAAATTACATTTGTATTTATTAAACATACCAGTTTAAAATAACAATAATGTGGGTAACTTCTCGGAACTTTGGGCATTTTTATTTATGTGTGTTTTAAAATTTTTTTTTCTCGTTTCAGGTTACATTTTCGTCCGAAAACCCCGCCGCCCGATTATTCTCCAACGTGCAATCTTTTGCTCGCGGATGATAATATATTTATGCCTAGTGCCAATACTCCGTTCTCCTTAGAACTAAAAGCCCTAGATGAGACGGATATTTTCACGGACTCCTCGTTTATAAGACCTCCTTTATTGCTGGACTATGATATTTCATTTGAAGTGCCGGTCACAAACACGCGGCAAACAACAGCCCCTACAATCAGCAATCACCAACAACACAATGACACTCTTAATACGCTTACTGATAACCGTTATTATGATGATGAGGTTATAGGCTGCTCTAGGTTTAGTGTGAGTGATGGCGTGGGGACAACAACTGCGCCAAAAAGACAGTGTTTTGTTCCGAGTACCTTGACTAGTCCTAAGTTTAATAGTGTTAACGTTCTGTCCGATGTCCTGACAAGGGCCCATAATATACATACCACATCTACAGTCGATTCTCCCATTAGCAATGCAAATGGAGTAGTTATGCAATTTGGAATGGAGGGTATGTATTTGAATTTTGCTTAGTTTTTAACAAATATAATTGCAATTGAATCAATGAATTTTAATTACCCATACAAATATTTTAAATATGTTTATATTTAAATAACATATTTTAAAATTAATTATCATCTGTTTAATGTTAAAACATTTTTTATTGTAGAAAATTATTTGTGTATTTATTTTTAATAGAATTATTTTTATATAAACATTATTTATATAAATTCTACATTTCAAACTGGATCTTTGCAAAAATAATATTGTATTTATTTATATTAAGTTAACATTTCATAAAAAAATTAAGATATTTTTGTTCATTAAATTTTATTACTTTTAGGTTGATGGATAAGTTTGTAGCGTTTTTTTTTTAAATTTAAAATATAATTTTTAAATACTCGAATACATAAACTAATCAATAATATATTCTCTTGCATTGTTTATGATTGACGTGGATCATCAGGAATTGAAGCATTCAATCTGTCTTCCTTAAAGTTGAGTGGTCTTCCTGAACGTGGGAAATCATTCATATCAAAATGTTCCTTTTTCAAATGAGATAACCATTTTTCTGCAGTACTTACCACGATGGCGTTCTTTCTGTAAACGACACAAATGGTTCTAGCAGACTCCGATGCCTTAACTCCTCGGTTAAACTCAAACAAAAGCAATGTCGGAAATATTTGTTGTTTTATACTTGACACTCCATTTCCTTTAGCCAAAAATTACCCCAAACTTTCTACAAATTGACAAATTCAAGAAGTATTCAATAAAATGATATCATCATTAAAATGACATTCGACATTTCTCAAACAAATTTGTTTCAATAGGACTTTTACCTTGAAAAACAAAATTGCTACGAACTTATGCATCAAGCTAATAAAATGTTCAATATCTTCATTTTTATTTTAAATATGCATATTTTATTTTAACATAAAATTTTGTGAATCTGTATGCTATATAGTTTGATCAACATTTCTATCTGGCACTTTATATAATTTATATATGAATTTTACAAAGTAAATGATAAATAAATGTAATAATAGCACCCATTTATTGTGTATCAACGATGACCTCAATTTAAAATCAATATAGTTTTAAATCAAATAAATTTTAAAACCATTCAACCATTAAATGATTTTTTAAATTTTATTACAAAATATTTTTATTAAATATTGAAGTATATATTATGGTCTTGGGTCTGTAGAACACGATAATGTAATAATAACATGTAAATAATAATTAAAAGGTTTAATTTAATACCTGATTAAAAAATTAATTACTCAACAAAATCTATTAATAATATAAATATATATATATATATATATATATATATATATATATCTTCTTCTTCTTGTTGTCAGCCTGTACTCATCCACTCCTGGATATAGGCCTCTTCCATATTTTTCCATGCAATTCTGTCTTGGGCGATTTGATGCCAGTTTCTGCCCGTAATTTGTTTGATATCATTGAGCCATCTCTTTTGAGGTCTTCCTACGCTCCGTTAAGATTGTCGTGGTCGCCATTTAACAATGCTGATTGTCCATTTGTTAGGATCTTGCCTTGCCACATGTCCCACCCATCGCCACTTAAGCTCAGCTACCCGTTC
>JARJEC010012736.1:0-14084 GCA_030264575.1 Tachinus sp. AB-2021 | reverse complement strand
AGTATGTAAGAAACTAGCAAAGGCGTCATATGCTATCCATAACTTAAAAAACGAACTACCGATTTACGAACTTCTTACGAGCTATTGTAAGCTAGCGTATTCTGTTATTAGCTATAATATTATTGCATGGGGACAAGCGACTGATATTCAAAGAGTCTGTGCGCTACTAAAACATCCAGGGATTCATGCCGAAATATATTTAAAAATAAAATTTTAACTGTGTGTTGTATACATATATATATATATAATTTTAATCCATATCTCCAATCATAACCTTTTTAATCAAACTAACAAAAAACATGGATACGGGACTAGACATTCAAACGACATTTATATTAAAGCGTATAATCTTAGTAAATACAAGTCATCACCTAAATGTGCAGCTGTTAACTGATAATGCATTTTATACTTCAAAAGAATATTTTGAAGTTTAACATGTTTGTATATTGTATCTTCTATATGTGTTTCAATGTGTTTTTATATTGTATTTTTAACATGACGTGTTAGTCACATTGTAAATGTGTTTTTATTGACAAATAAAGTTATTCTTTTCTATTCTATTCTATTCTATAGCATTTTTAAATACCGTAAAATTTTAATGAGATTGAGTATTGCCCAATAATAAAATATATCTTTGAAACGAAATTTAAAAATTATAATCATAAACAAAACAAGTTGAATTTTGTTTAAGATTATGATTTTAAAATTTTGTTTTAAACATTTTTTTTATTCGGCAATACACAATATGAGTATATTTGAATAAAATTTTATGAATATTTTTTAATAAAATTATGGGTTAATCAGAAGATCCGTCTTTGCCCCTAAAATTTTTTAAAATATTTTTTTCGGTTTAACTGGAAATAACATAAATTTTGACACCCAGTATATTTTTGCAATTTTGGATTTGTTAGTAGATTTTACGTGTAAATCGAAATTTTCAGAAGTTTTGGTAACATGTAAAAATAGATTTTTTTGCTATCAAACGACACCAAATATACTTGTTATGAACAAGTATTAAATAAGTTATACATTTTTTGTGACGTAAGAAAATGTTTTAAAAAATTACCAGAGCCGTTGAAAATTAGAATTCACATGTAGAATGGATTAACAAATAAAAATTTGCAAAAAATACCGAGTGTTCTATTTAAAATTACAAAATTAGTGCTATTATCGGTTAGACCGAAAATGATATTTTTGAAATTTTTATCAGTTAAGTAGGGTCTATGATGTGTTTTAACCAATTTTACTAGGCATACACACAATTGTATATGTCGTTCGTGCACAAGAATATTGACAAATATACTTACTGATATAAAGCCACCCAAGGAATAGGTAAGGCTATTTAATTTTGTTATTAATGAAGCTAATCAAATAAAATTTATACGAGTGTATGTATATACGTAAAAAATGCAATTTATTGTGAAATTTCTGAGGTCGGTATCACTTCCGATTTATCTGGAAACAACGCCACCAAAAAAGTATATGGTTCCATTTAAAATTCTCAAGATTGCGTCGTTTCCGAAATAATCGGAAGTATTACCGACTTTACAAATATCTCAATAAATTGTATTTTTTATGAATATACGCTTGTATAAATTTCATTTCTCTAGCTTCATAAATAATCAAATAAAACAGCCTTACCTATGGCTTGGGTGACACGGTGTATCATTTTTCATAAGTGTGAGTTCTTTCACATATTTAACGAACAATAGTGGGCATAGCGGGCCAAGTATACTTTCTTGTGGAACACCCACAAACAATAGTGGGCATAGCGGGCCAAGTATACTTTCTTGTGGAACACGCACAATTATAAAATATTTTGTGGTTAACATAGTCTAAAGTTTTAAAAAGATCTATGTCATTATTTTTTCAAAAATCTTTGAGAAAGTAGATAATATACTTATTGGCCTGTAATTTTCTGGCAACTCAATAAGTCGTTTTTGCTATTGTGCAAATTAAATTAAATTAGATGTGAAACATCAAAATTAATTTTTCATAGGAAGCATTTTGGTTACTGATGATATTGTTTGTCACTGTCACTAACATAGCTTGTGTTTTTTGTGCGAACTTTATGCTGTTAATCTTGCATAATTACAAAAGTAAAGATGGTAATTTTTGTCATGGCGCGCCATTGGATGTTTTGCATGACATAATAGAGCAGCGGTTCTCTAACTGTAGGGTGCCAGGCAGGCGCAAAAGAACTTAAGAGAACAAAAAAAATTAGTTGACGACGAAGACAAAAGTCATCAACAATAAATGTGGGAGAGATAAAAAAAAGTAAGTAAAGAAAAGATTATCAACAATAAATGTGCGACAGAAAAAATTTGTTGACGACGAAGAAAAGAGTCTTCGGAAATGTTGAGGGGGGCGCAAAAAAATCGTGGTGAAATAAGGGGCACAACTACAAAAGATTCAGAACCGCTGAATTAGACAATCTACCTAATATGCTTGTATAGATTTAACAATTGCAAAAGATAGTTTTAAAGTATAATTTTTCAATAATAGAATAGTTGGACCGTAGGGTAGATTACTATGGTATGAATTACTAATCCAGGTAATTTTAGCAAATTGTCTAAAATGTGTTATTTTTTGTTGTTATAACATAAATATATATATTGTTTAAGAAATTTTTAATAAAAAAATGAAATATATTTTATTAAAAATTGTAGGAATTATTTAAATCATTTTATTAAATTTATCTTTAGACTTTTAGTTACTCATTTTTTTAGTTTATTTGTATAATTTTTATGTTTCTTTATTTTACTTAGAAAGCTGAAATGGGTCCAAATTAAATCAATAATAATCGGAATCATAGTAAATATTGTTTTACTTGTATATTTTATAATAAATAAATAATTACAATAACAAAAGCCTTTGGCGCGCATTTGTCCGTGCTAACAGAGTCAATGATAATATTTATTGAAACGGCACAGTCGATAAAACAAAGATTGGTATTTATTTTAGGTTCAAATAAGTTCTGTTTGGGTTTATTTTAATCAAAGTAGTATAACATGGATAAAATTAGAAAGAAATTATTATTATTATTCCCGTATCTGAGAGTATTTCCAAATAAATTGCGTAGTGTAAACACTCTCTGAGAGTATTTTCGGATAGTGTAAACACTCTCAGATATGGAATTGCCATAGTTCTACTTGCTTCTTTCTACCTTGTTAAGTAAACATTACGTGCTGTATTTTTAAACGTGCAAAAAATGCATTTTATTTTATTTGTAAGGGATTTTTAAACAGTAGAAATATAAATAATTTAAATTTACATTAAATTTCAATTGTATGATCGAATCATTTTATTGGTATTGATATTATCCGAATAATTTAAAATCAATATTGATGAGATGGGCGTCAGCAAAAAGAAACTTGATAATGGTTCTCTCGAATAAACTAGAATGAGTTGTTAAATAATTCTCATAAAATTTACAACCTTATAAAATTTATTGCGAACGCAATAAAACGTAACTTGAGAATGTTATCGAGCAGGTGCAAATTTTCTATAAAATATTACTGTATGTTACCGCGTTTACCCTTCATTACGATCGTCGCTATGATATTATCACGTAATAGCCGAACACGTTATATTTATAAAAGACGTATAATGTGAACACGATACGTGGAATTTGAAATACAAATCACAAATCAAGAAAATATGAATATAATCAGAAATTTTTAATATATTTGCTTGCAGAAAATTATAAATAAAACCCTAATATACACGCTAAAGAAACATAATAAATGTAAAAGTAAGGGTCTTTAAAATAATTGATTCTTTACAATTACCATCAAAGGATGCGATTTAATCTATTTTATTGAAAGAAATAGAAGTGATTATTTTCTTTGAAGGAAAACGTAGAAAATCGTATGTGGGTGGAAATTAAAGTACTTTTTACAATACTTGCGACTACAATGAATACAACCTACGCAAGAAAAATATAACCTTTGAGGAATATAATCAGTTTTTAATGATTTTACTAACTGAATAAAATATATTGAATTTATTCTATATAAATTTGATAAAAAGGAAGCAAATTTGCAAGTTTTATTTAATTAGCTATTAATACTTTTTTAATTGTGATTTTAAATGTAACAATTGCTAATAAAGAGCAACTAAGTATAAAAGAGATTGTATTTGCGAAAGCGAGCGAGATAAAAGATGCACAGCTAAAATATAAATTCTGTGCAGTTCAGTCTGTACGATTTAAAATTAATTTATGAAACAATAAATTTTGCAAAATACAAAAAGAGAACAGGTGTGCCAGGTAATATTCAAACAGATTCGTTAAATATTTATTGAAACACAACGTGGACTTGCATAAATATCTCGTAAATAATTTGCTCGATGGAGGAAACGAATCGGAAATTATAGACGCTGCCGTCGATTAAGAGAGCGCCGCTGCTGCATTTTCATCGGATTAAAAATTTAACACTAATTGCTATTCAATCATTGCGAAGGGCAATATTACGTAATTAAATTGGTGAATAATTAAATTAAATCCATTGTTTATTTTATTTACTTCAATAAGTGATTATCCTTAAATAATATTTAAAATATTGTGAATATAGTCTAAGTTTATTGATTTTCTACAAATTTAAATTTTTGATTTAATATTTATAAAACAAAATTTTATTTGTATGTTTTTAAAATAAATAAAATTGCGGTTAGTTAACTTGTCGCATGTTTTTCCATTCAAGATGAGTAAACCTGCTGCAATTTTGAAATAATGAAAATTAATTGCTCAACTTTAAAAAAAAATGTATTTAATATGTCTAAATAATATAAAAAAATCCATTAGTTAATTTTTAAAAACAACGAAGTTGTGAATAGTTAACTGGTCTCAGCTTTTTCATTTGAGATCAATAAACCTGCAGTAATTTTGAAATTAGTGAAAATAAATTGCTCAAATTTTCAACAAAATTCATTTTATATGTTTAAACAATATAACAAAATTTCATTAGTTAATTTTCAATAACAATAAAATGACGAATAGTTAACTGGTCCCACCTTTTTCATTTGAGATCAATAACCTGCCGTAATTTTGAAATTAATCAAAATAAATCGCTCAAATTATTAGCTAATTTGTATTAAATATGTTTAAGTAATATATGAAAATGTTATTAACTAATTCTTAAAAATAACAAAATGGCAAATAGTTAATCGGTCTCAGCTTTTTTATTTGAGATCAATAAACGTGCTGTAATTTTAACAATAAAAAAAATATATATATATATATATATATATATATATATATATATATATATAATTTTTTTACAAAATTACATTTAATATGTTCGAATAATGATGTAAGAAAATTGTATTGGCTAATCCTTAAAAATAATAAAATTGCGGATAATTAACTGGTCTCAGCATTTCCATTTGAAATCAATAAACCTGATTTTATTTTTTAATTTAAGTACAGGTTGCATTTCGTTCTTTTTAAACACATTTGTTTGGGTAACTGCTGCAAAATTGGTGCAGGCTCTATCCATCATCCGAGGGCAAATCAGTTCTACTGCAATCGCTTTAAAACTTTCATAAATCAATGGCGGACGTAAAACAAGGGAATAAAAATTGCAATCAATTCGTACGGTACTGAGAGCAAAAAAAAATTAAAAATGATTAATTACGGAACAAATCACAGGACGAATACGCTTGAAAGGACCAATTTGCGTGTAACGAGATAATTGAAACGTAATCAAGGCAATTCGTCCGAGCCGAGTGTAGCGGAATAATGACGTCTGCTTTGAGCGCTGAAAAAATGATATTGCTTGCTTTTAATATTCCCCCGATAAATTTGAATGTCTCGTCTTGTTTTCAGCAATAAAACAACCCGGTGACCTTTTCCCCTTTGTTTCTATTTCCGAGCATAGCCTTTCCAGAACTGAATTTTTATTTATTACACATCCAACAAGAAGTAAACATATTTGGGTCAGTTATCAATGTATCAGTTTTTTTGAAAGCTTCTTAATGGGGATATAATAAATTATGCTATTAGCAAGGAGAAAACTTTTCTGACCTTGGCTCTGAAAGCTCCATTAAGGATTAAAGATCATGTCAAACATTATTAGGGAGCTGGGAATAAATAAGGGTGCGAATCTGTATATATGGGGGCTTTATATAACTCAAAACTTAAATATTAAAGGGTGTAAAGTGGATTCGTATATGCTCAAGTTGCTTTATTTAAATAATAATAGTTTTCTAGTTTGATGACTGAAATTTAGTTATTCCCTTAGTGAATGAGTGAATGGGGGCATTTTATTACAAGAGTATCAGCTTGCAAAATGTATTTGCAGATAACAAAATTTGCCGATTACTAAATATAAATAAAATGATATCAGCAAAAGGTTTTATTTTTTTTCAATTACTTTTGGTTTTATTAACTTTTATTAAGTATTCAATAAAATGGGTCGATTTTAATAATCAGACCATGAGTTTATTAAATTTTTAAGGTTAGTGCTATGAATCATCAATTATAATTATTATTTTATTTACAAAATGCTACGAAACTTATAAATTTAAAATGAAAGTTGAATCCAGATGGAACTTATTTAAAAAGATATCATCTTTTATGCTGGCTTAGAGTAAACTATGTAAATATTTGATGCAGAAATGCATTTCGTTATTCTTTCGTCGACACAGCAGATGTCCTTTTTATTCATGCATTCACTGAACAGCTATTACTGCTGCGCTTTTTAAAATGGGACGAGACAGTGGGTAAAGTATTTACTGCTCTTCCGGAGCAACTGTGGTACATGCCGTAGACTTACGAAATGCACAATACAGTAGTCGCTAGTTTGCACCCAGCAGTTGGGAAAGTTAATATACAATGTGATCTATGGTGTTTACTAAAAACCTAATACACCCATAAAATAATTAGAAAAACAAGAATTAACATTTTTCGTTTTATTTTTCAGTTATTTTTTTTTGTTTGATTAATTTATTTTTCATCGATTTTCCGTTTTACTTTTCATTTATTTTGTAATTGTTTGTTTTTATTTATTTTGTTCCTAAATTTATCCGATATCTTTGTACATTTTTTATTTATTTTTCCATTTTAAAGTAGGTTTCCCTTAACGAACTTTTACGAATGAAATCGTATAAATAATAAAAAAGCAAAATATTCCGCAAACAATTCTATTAAAAGCCTCATTAATTATACAAAATCTTTTAATAATAAAATTTCCATGAGAAGCTTTGCGAGTTTTATTCGTCCAAATTTTAACATTTCATCCTTCAGATGAAATGTTGAAAAGCAAATAAAGCAATCGAGTTTCATTGTTAATTTCTGCTTTCATTAAATTTGAATATATTTTTATTATTATTTCTTGAAGTTTTATCAATCTCAATTTAACTAATGATGTAACTAAATGCTTTCGTTTTTTTATAAAGGTAAAATGGAAGTGGGTAGATAGGGGTGGTTCTATATTTGGATTTTAATTGGAAATTAAAAGTAATTGGCAATCGGTGAAAGGAAATAAGATGCGAGATATGTGTTGACCCGTGTGACTCGAATTACACTGTAGGAAATGATGCAATTAGAACATGCGGAGGAGCCACGTGATGGATTGATAATATTTCAAATAAACTCGCAATAAGCTAGCAAAATTGCAGGTTTCCAATTATCAACGGTTGCATCAAATCTAATTATAAAGTTCCAAAAAGTTATATTTGCAAAGCTACATTATTTGCAATTACATATTACATAAATTATAATAATTAGCTTTTTTTTAATTTTCAGAAATAATTTAAATTTATATTAGTTGTTTATTTTAGATTATAATTATTTATACTTTTCTTTTGTCTGAGAGAGTGCTTTGTCATTTGTAATTATAGCGCTATAATATTTTGTAATATTTCTCGAATTTATTTAACATTTCAATATTCAGTCATTATCATAAAATTCAGTTTTTATTCAAACTGGGTTTTTATAAGATGCAAAAATTTCTGAAAATATTTGCAATAAAATAATTAAAAATCTCATGAATCATGTGTTGCCGAAACAAAAAAAATTGAACACTTAAAATTTTCAACGTTCAAATTTCACGTAATTTGATTAAGATAAGTTTTTAGAGAACCAGATTGTTTTCCTTGTTTTATATCAATGCCATTATAAAATTTGACTCATTCAATGTTGCTGGGTTTTTATGTAGATACAAATCCAATCTATCTTGCGCCTTTTTTCTTATCCGCATAAAATGCAATTCGCTTTGAACGTTAAAGCACAATGATTTTTTCCATATAGGGGATGATGCAATCTTGCATTGAAAATTCCATCCCGTTAGCATTATATCTGTGGCATTTATTTTTACACTTGATTAAGCCGCGTCCGCCCACCCCATTTTTATTGCAACCGGAGTCTTATCGAATTAGAAACTTAAGGGTGGAATATTGATAACGATACGCGCGGGTGCTGTGTGCGGGTTTCAATTGAGGGTTACATGCAATATTGTATGTGGAATTAATGTAGCGAGGGGAGGCAATTCTTGTCATAACTTCAATATGCAAATGTAGCTTTTTAATAAAGAACAAATTATTGCTTTCAAATGGCATTTTTTATTAAAAACTACGATCGAATTAAAATAAATAATTTGTAATAAATGCGGCATATTACAATAAAGCCTTGAAGAAATTAGCCTAATAATATCAATTTGGGAATACAATACGGTAGCCTGTAATCGTTTCCACTGCCGCATTCGAATAATAATACATGGTGACCTATATGTTCATAAACTCTTTAGATGAAATGGAATTTATAATCCATTATAATGCGTATTAAAGTGTCACGTTAGGTTAATACATTCCGTTTAATTAAAATTCTGCTGTGCAAAATTCCATTATTCCATTAAGCTTAACGGGGGAAAAATGGCACAATGTTTATATCAAGCAATTTTGTTCAGATGGTTATTATTTTTATTAAATCATTTTGTATGGACAAAGTCATTAGATAACGAGTGGTCTCATTATTACCGATAATTAGAAATGGTAGAAATTGTTTTATCATCGATGGCGTGTTTTTATTTGTAAAGCGGCGGGTAATAGTTTTATCATCAATTATTAATCATGACACTAGTTTTAATCATTTTTGTCATTATCGGTGTAACATATTAAGCAGTTAGTTTGGTACCAACATTTTCGTAATTCATAATAGATATTAATTTTTTTAATCAAAATTTTACTGTTACTAATTATAAGGCCCCGTGCTTTATTTTATTTGCAAGATATTTTATTAATATCAAATAATTTTATAATATAATATTATTTACTCACGGCATACAAAAATAATAAGTAGAAAGAGATTCTTGAAGAAGATACAGCAAGGGCATAGAGAGCACACCTGTTAGGTCTCGAGTTCAAAAAGCCGTAAGCAAAAACCAAACATTGAATCCCTAATGATTAAAAATAGAAATGATTCAGAATCGGTTGAAACAAAGCTGCAAGAACTACCTACTGCAGACAGAACTTGGGAAAAGTTCTGTTGTTGGAAGCACAAAATCCAGAGGACCTTAAAGTACTAATCAAAAAAAGTACATAGAGGGGAATAAACAAAACTAAAATCATAACCAAAGTAGCTTAGAATAGGGAATAAATACGTTTGAACAATTTAAATCTAAGAGCTACAGAAAGGTTTTCCAGCTCTGCAAAGAGCACTATATAAGATCTGCAGGTCTAGTTTAGCATTTTCACACATAACAAGCAGCTGTAGGGCAATCGAGAAAGTATGTATATCAAAACCAAGACAACCTGTACGTATGACCTGGTTAAATCTTACAGACCGATCAGCATAACATCTTTCAAGCAAAATTATTGGCTACATTATTCCCTACCAATCCGAAAAATTCTGCAAACTATAGATTTACTGTTAAGAAAAAGCTTTGGGACACTTTTATTTATTGAAGAGGCTTTTGATTACAGCACCTTTATCTGCATTGACATAGCAAAAAAAACAAGAAATACTGCTTTTTGTCCAAAATTGGGTCAATTCTATATTCAAAGATCGGAATGTGTAGAATAACATTATATGGAAAGACTGTGGGAGTCAATGTCACTAAAAGGCAGTATACTCTCACCTCTACTGTTGTACCACATTATCGACAGTTTACTACAGTCACTAAATGGTATAATAGGCATCATTGCCATATGCTGGCGATCTAACCATTCTAATAATCAAAAAATTTGGAGCAAACATATCTAAACTGCTGCAGATTGCAACATCGTAGAAACCTGGTGTATTTAAGAGGGATTATCAATGAACAAAGAGAAATATTGGCAGACGTAGGGCCTAGTGGCTCAAAAACTTAAGGGACTGGTTTGGTTGGAGCAACACTCAGCTTTTCCGTGCTGCAGTCAATAAGGTCCGAATAGCTATAATGATAGCGAACCTCCGATAGGAGACTCACCCAAAGAAGAAGATCAATGAACCCAATCAACATGGTCATCGTTCTTTTAACAATTTGACAAAACACCAAACAAGTAAAAACTTTGAAAATATTTAGAACTACACTCCTTCTAACAAAGGAAGTAAACTATCTGGGAGTTATGCTTGTTGTAATTATCACACGAGTGCTTTTTGCAATCAAAATGATGGATGCGCGTACTTGGGGACTAGCATAATAACAATTATGATCAGATGACTACATACAGTCAAATTAGACCCATCATTACATATGACGCACTTGTTTGGGGTAAAAAACTACCCTCAAAACTACACCTACTAAGCTAAGCAAAGTACAGAGTCTTTGCTGATAAAAATAACGCACACAGTAGCCATAGAAATATTACTTGCAGTGCCGCCACTTCACCTAGTCGTGATGACCGAGACAAAAAAAGCAACAGACCAGAGACAAAGACGTTTCTAGTCTTGGAACTCTCAAAGCGAGTATAACAAACATGAGGAAAAACTTAACGATAAGGTCAAACGTCATGAAATGTTATTGCATTCAATAGTCCTTTGTTGTAATAATAACGTCGCAAAACGAATGGCCAAAGAAAAATTAGCCAGGCAAAGAGTAGAGAAATATCTGGTACACAGATAGGGTTAAAACCAAACTTGCATTGGAGCACGAATATGTGATATCTCTGGGCAAATAAAGATCTGTTTTCCAAGCGTAAGTGGCCAGAATTGAGTGGTGTGCTTGGAACATGATAGAATCGAGCGTTAAATCCAACAAACTGATTACCAACATGTTTGACAGCCAAGCAGCATTACGAATGCCAATAATAATACTGATCTTAGATTGCATAGACAGTTTGAAAGCACTGGCCATAAACCACAAACTATGGACACCTGGTATGGACACCAACAGACTTAGGCATAGAAGGGAAACTTAAGGCATACCAGCTAGCCAAAATGGCAACAACTGGGACATTTATTGGGCAATAAACCCTCTTTCGGGATTTCATATAAAAACAAATGGTATAATAACTGTCGAGGGATGAATCTCAAACCTCTTAGACTTTACAAAAGAGACAGAACTGCTAAAGTGTATTTAATAGTATTATTATTTATTAATACACAGACTACGACTTTAATCTTGTTGCCATCTTAATATACAGTATATAACTCAAAAGACATGCTATCAAACAAAGTCAAACAGTATCACAAAAAGTAACCGCCGGGATGGCATATCCAGCACGATGTCGAATGGTTGCAAAAGTTAAAAAAACGTTGGAAGCGATCAGCACTTAGATTGGTGACCGCATAGCCCCACCATTAATTGTTTCGCACTAGCAAATTGTACCTGTAATTTGCTATAACGAGCCATAACTCAACACACACACATACACGAACACGGCTGAAAGACCTAGAAGTCGATGGCCAGTTGGGTAAAACCTAACAAATACAAATACTACTATCACAAACTTCAATCAATCAAGTTCTTTTGCTATTCATATTTAATGTAAAAAGTCTATGGTGTATTTTAATGTCCAATTATTTTGATTACACACTAGATGGGTGAGTGGTCGGGCTACTATAGTAGTGACTACTTGTCCATATTATTTATTTTTGTAACTTTCTCAGCTATTTATTAATAAAGAAATTGGATATTAAACCTTTCTTTTGTGATTAAATTTATAAAATATATCTGGTGAGTTTAATTGCCATTAATTTATTACAAAATAGCGGGGTTCGCAGGTCACTGCAATATGAACTACCGTTCGCGATTATTTATATTATGCAAAATATCGCAAAAGATACAAGAAATACTACAAACGTTTGCAAAATTTCAAACCTATTTTACAAAATTATTGGGAAATTATGAAAGAAGACGTCGAAAAATTGTGGCAAGTATCACATAACGTTTGTAAAATATTAAGAAATGAATATTATTAATATGACATTTCTTGATAGTTCATAGAGCTAACTATCAAGATGTCAAATAATGACATGAACAATAATGAAAATATTATAATATGTTGTCAAATGTCGGGAAATATAACAAAATGTCAATTAAGGTACATATAAATATTATGAAATATTACAAAACATTTTCAAAATTAAAGCAAATTACGCCCAGAATTGCCAAAAATTGTCAAATAATATAGTGAAATGTCATAAAGTCAGAAAATATTTATTTTAAAAGGAAGTATTTGTTATTTCAAAAATTTAAGATATATATTTTTAACAACACAAACTCTATTTTTCCTTTTTATAAATCAAAATTGTTACTATATTTAAGTAATTTTGGAGTAAAATTTATAAAAAAAATTTTTGTTGGAAGCTCAAACTCTATTTTTGCGTTCTATAAAGTAAAATAGTTATTTTTAAGAAGCTCTTTTAAAAATTGTTTTCAAACATTTATAAAAATTATTTTAAAAACACACTCCATTTTGCATTCTATTAAGCAAAATACATAGCTGCTATATTTTGAGTAATTTTTGAGTAGCTATTATAAAAATTGGGTTAAAGAGATTTGTTATTTACAAAAATTTATAAAAAATATTTTTGGAAACACATTTTGCATTCCATAAATCAAAATTGTTACAATATTTTTGAGTAATTTTTAAGTAGCTATTTTCAGAAATGTGTTAACAGGAAACATTTATTATTTACAAAAATGTATGATAAATTTTTGGAAACTCTATTTTTCCATTCTATAAAGGAAAATAGTTTTAGTAATTTTTAAGTAGCTATTATAAAAGTTGTGTTAACAGGAAACAATTATTATTTAAAAAAAAAAAATACTTTTAAACACAAACTCCACTTTTGCATTCTACCAAAGCAAAATAGTTGCTATATTTTAAATAATTTTTGAGTAGCTATTATAAAAAATGTGTTAACAGGAAACGTTTATTGTTTTCAAAAATTCATAAAAAAGTATATTCGTAAAAAAGTATATATTTTTGAAAACCAAACCCTACTTTTGCACTCTATAAAGCAAACTAGTTACTATATTTTGTGCAGCTATTATAAAAGTTGTGTTTACAGGAAACATTTATTATTTTCAAAAAATAATAAAAAAATATTTTTGGAAACACTAACTTTATTTTTGCATTCTATAAAGAAAATTAGTTACTTTATTTGAGTAATTTTTAAGTAACTGTTTTAAAAATTGTTTTAACATGAAACATATATTATTTTCGCAAATTTATAAAAAATATTTTAGAATACAGAATTTCTATTTTGGCATTTTATAAAGTAAAATAGTTATTTTAATAATTTTAAAAATTGTGTTAACAAGAGACATTTATTATTATCCAAATAGTTGCTATATTTTGAGTAATTCTTGAGTGTATTTTAAAATAAAAATTGTCTTAACAGAAACATATATTATTTTAAAAAATTCATAAAAAAATATTTTTGGAAAAACACTCTATTTTTGCATTCTGCAAAGCAAAATAATTACTATATTTTGACAAATATTTTTGACATATTTTCAAAAATTTATAAAAAAATATTTAGAAAACGCAAACTATATTTTTGAGTAATACTCAAAAATTACTCAAAAATATAGTTATAGAAAGCTACTATAAAAACGTGTGTTAACAAGAAACAATAATAAAAATATTTTATATTACACAATCTTCATTTTTGCATTCTATAAACGAAAGTTTGTTACTATATTTTGAGTAATTTC
>JARJEC010012726.1:0-14969 GCA_030264575.1 Tachinus sp. AB-2021 | reverse complement strand
ATAAATCAAAATGTGTGAAAATTCACCAACCAAAACCAAATTTATTAGCCAATACTAATAAGTGTATCTGGAGTAAAACACCATGTTTGAGTTGAAAACCGGGCACCTTGTATGAATATATTTAATATGCATACATAAAAGCATTCAATAATTTAAAATAATTTATTTATAGTAAAAATAAACAATTTCAAATAGCAAAGTTAAAGTAGATATAATTATACCCATGATGTAGAAAATAAAAATTGATATTAAATGATCAATTTTTAAAGAATTCCAAAATCTTGATGAAGTAGTATATTTATATTTTATATCGAGCATATGCTTCTCAATTATACCATTTTCTGAGAGTCCCATCATAGTTTTTAGAGTAGCATGTATTAATGGATGACCTTTCCATAGAATTATTGTAATATATTCATAATAATTATTGTGTTCTATAATATTTACTACTGGTTTTCCATCTTTAAAAAACGCACTAGTAGAATCAAGGGTTGCTCTGGTTACTCCAATTCCAATATTACGATAATTTACAATCCAATCTAAATAATTAGAATTTTGGTCATAATGTACATATTGCAAACCAGATTCCGTAAATTCATCCATAGTAGTTATTCCTTTTTCGTATAATGGCTGTATTAGAAATGAAATCAGGCTACCGCTATAACCATTGGATATTATTAAGGAAAACAATGTCCAACTTAATAATGTGTACCGCATTGCCGCATGTTTTGGCATATTAATTGCTTGTGTTAATATCATTGCATAAAGGTACATCCAAACTCTAGCAAAATTGTCAAATTTGTCCGCATATTTTGTTTTTATTGAAATAATGTAAGTACATAAAATCATAAATACCATCGATAAAACTATTAATATCCAAAGTTGTATGCTAAAAACGTGCAGTACTCCAATCCAATTAATAATTTCTCTAGATACTGGTACAACTAATATAGAATATGAGCGCATGTTAGAATTGCAGTAATCCAAAAAATATGTATCGGGAGTAGCAACAAAACCCCCAATCACCAAGTCAATACTTTTGTTAAATAATTGTGTTATTAAAAATGAAGAATTAAATATTTCAAAATACTTTAAAGAAAAATTATATTTTCTTTGCAATTCTTTTATTATTAAAACTTCAACTCCAGGCGAAACGGGATCATTTACGTCTATCACGAATGGAGACAATTCATTATAAGCAACATTTAAAGTTAGACTCTTAAAATTATTTATATTCTTTGGATGTAATACGATTTTAATACTTGCCAAATTTATATTATTGCAGTTGGACAGATAATTTATTTTATTTTTAATATTATCAATATTTTCAAATGAGTATATGTTTCCATATCTGTCTAAAATTATGAATCTATATAGCATCTGAGTCCAAATATAGTTGCGAAAATCGTAGTAAAGGTTGGTGTTTTTAAGAAATAATAAATATATGCTGTTAGTGTTAAAATTAATCATATCATATCTTAGTTGATTTGCGATTATAATATTAAATTCTCCACCGTAAATTGCGGTAAGCATCGGGTTACTAATTATCATTTGTGTGGTAGGTATACTTTTTGTTAAATACTTTATAATACCGTAATTTCCATATACGTACAATGCTGTTTTAATTTCTTTGTATTCGCTGTGTATAATATTTATGCAGTTCACTATGTTTATATTTTGTAAATCAATATTACTTTGCTGGAGATGTTGCTGCAATAAACATATTACACAATAAAAACTTTAATATTATTAAAAATATTCAAATTACCAATGACGAGTTAATTTTATTAAATAGTGAACATTGCACTGCAATTTGAAAGAACAACATTAATTTCATTGCAATATTATTTGTATAAAGTAAATACAGTTGGTATATACACATTTATTATAGGAAAGCTTAATGGAAACTAAATGACACAAAGATTCAATTATGACACAATAGATAATTAAATTTGTTTGTATTAGAAGAATGCAGACAACGCACGTTTCAACATTAATTAAGTGATCAGTAATATTCTATTATTATTGATTTGGTTAAGCACTTTTGAAACAAAAATAAATATATGTATGATTAAAAAAATATATATATTTTGTACAATAAAAACTACTACAAAAAAACTTTTAGTAATAGTAGTAGTAGTAGTAGTAGTAGTACACAACACAATTAGAAGAAAGAGGTGACCATACAGGCAGTGACAAATAGAAATGAGTTGGACTGGCGACGCGTGCATTTCCAGGGTGGCTGCGCATAAAAAATATGACACTGACATTGACATTTAATTTTCTGTATAATTATATTATAATAAAATTAAAGATTTTACTTCTGCTGTGTGTGTTTAAAGCACACTCACCATTTTTTATTAGTTAATTCTTATTTATAATATTGTTTAGTTTTTGATAAATATGTTCTTTTGTTCTTTTTCGGTTATTTTTGTTTTCTGCTTTTTGATTAATGTTGTTTGTCTTTCGGAAAATTAGTTTTATTTTTTACTTTTCCCCCTATATAGGGAAAAGTATTGGATTCATACCAAATATTCTAAATTGAGATTTCAACGAAAATATACGTTTTGAAGTCCCTAAATAAAAAAAAGTGGTTTTTAAAAAATGTGTATGTACGTATGTGTGTGTGTGTGTGTACCCTTTTGCAATTTGGGGAATATGTTAGAAGTACGATCTAGTTGTGACGCCCAAAAAGTAGTTTTGTTTGGTTAAGTTTGTAAGAATTGCCATAATGGGTATTGATTTGAACAGAATAACAAATGAAGAAATGTAGTTGCTCAATTCTATAGTAATTTAATCCTAGACATTGAATTAAGTTAGTTTTAGATCGATATTTTAATACGTAACTTATAAAAACCCATTATAAATGTCAAAAAGAAGAATTTTGTCAATTTACAAGAAAATTATGAAAAATATAACAAAATTTCATATACACGATTTTGTAGATATCTAAAATCTGCAAATTTTGGTTTTGTTTCATTAAAAAATTACAAAACACAAAAAAGATACGAATTTATTACTTTTGTTCCTATAAGAAAAAATAAAAACCAATAGATGGCGCTTTTGGAATGCCAAAAAACAAAACCCACGTGATCAGTATCAGTCAGTGTCAAAATTCGAAAAATACGAAAATAAAAATAAAAATAATATAAAATCGGGGCAAGCAAACATGTCAAACAGACCAACGAGATCCATCTTTAGTTTTATACTATCCTCCACCAATACATGCCAACATTCTATTTATCTTAATAAATTTAAAATTATTATTTTTAATGTAAAGAACTAATAGTGGCGACCTCTAGTTTTAATTTCTATTAATTTATTTATTTTTATGTTTTAGTTTCATTTTTAGTTAATTGTTTATAATGAAGTAACTTTGACTGGTTGTGAACTCTACTTGTAAAAGATAAAGGAAGTAAAATAACTGTTTAGAACAATTGATAGAATTTACAGGCAATCAGTATCATAATGCCTATCTGTCAATAGAATCAAAATGATTAAGTTAAAAGTTTATAATCAATTATCCAAATTTAAACCGTTACAATCAAATGAATACAATTGTTTCAGTCTTCATAAGCATCCGCATCGCATTGTAAAAGAAACCAAATAATTGATTAACGTGTTTAGTGCTACCGTAAGTAACAATGAAGTCAAAATGAATGGTTGTGTGCCCTTCTTGTAAACGAAAAATTAAGCTAAACTAACTGTCTAGAACAGTGATTGCCAAATTAGGCAATCCTTGGGGCGTTTGTTGGATACAGTTATGATCTAAATAAAAAAAAGGGAATTGAAGCGTAACAAGGGGGTGTTCAAAATCAATATTTTCTTTTCACTGACCTATATTACTTCGAGCAATCGCACATACTTTAATTTTTAACCTGATATTGTTAAAAACAACGAATAAAATAACTACTGCAACCCACTAATTCAATTGTATAGGCTAGCCAAATTTGGACGTTACTATAGGCTTGGAAATAAAAAGTGTTAAATTTTGATAAGGTTTGATCTAATTTTGCGTGATAAGTTTAATGGTAGTTAGAAGATTTTTTTATAATTTATAGTTTCTAAGGAAAACGTGATTTTTCGAAATGAGCCGTTTTCTATTGTGGCCTCTATTTGGTTTATTTATTCTTAAGTTATTGATACAAGACTAACACATCTTATGGGCAGTTTTTTACGTAATATCCAGTAGTATTTTTTTCTGATTTTTAATTTTGGAAAAATTTGATCAACTTTTTTTTCAAATGGAAACTATAGTTTGTTATATTTTTATAGAATGTATAATTTTATCCCGATTTCAACAATATATAATTTGTTGGGTTTGCAAATCATGGTGTAGATTTAAAAAAAATTGAAAAACTCAGATTTCATGATTTAAATTATCCACACAACGTTATTAATATTTATTTTAAATTGTACAACTTAATTTATGACCAATAAAATAATAAAAAAATTGCATTTAAATAAAAATAGCTGTTTTGTTTTTTGATAGTAAAACACGCCCGTTGCCAAAGATATGCAGGAAACAATGTTACAAATTTAAACAAATAAAATCATAAAGTCATATAAAATATCAGTTTATTTGCAGCTAATTGTTAATTTGTATAGGCTTTAGTTAAAACACTTAAAAAAAATGGAATTATCTGTTTTTTTCTAACACCAAACCAATAAATTATATATCGTTGAAATTAAGATAAAATTTTATATTTCATAAAAATATAGCACATTATTGTTTTCATTTGAAAAAATATCTTAAAATTAAAGTTGAAAAAAAAATTGACTACGCCACTGGATTCTACGTAAATAAGTGACTATAAGATGTGTTTGTCTTGTATCCATAACTTAAGAAATAAACCAAATTTAAAATGATTTAAAAAAATAACGTTTTTCTTAGAAACTAAAAATTATAAAAAAATCTTGGTACCATATCAAAATTTATTTAGCATTTTTGGTGTATGGTGACCAAATTCAGACGTTACTATCTAGGAAACTAGATAGTAACGTCCAAATTTGGCCACATTGTACAATAATACTGCGAAACAAAATTTCCACACTTGCTACTTACGAGAATGTTAAAAACTTTAATAAAGCTGCATAATATTTCTTACTTCACAAAGTAGCGTATTAAAAAAAAAACAATGACCGCGCTACGTATACGTGCTATTTTGCACTACATACTATTGGTGAAAAACCAATCCTACCATATTTATTGCTAAGGTTCTGCATACTGTACCCACTTTATAATCCAACGTATAATATTATTAAGAAATTTTCTTTGAACAATAATGAAACGTCCCATGATGTAAAAATATCACTGTATGTAGTTTATTAAAAACTTTTAAATTCTCTTAGCAACTTGATAAGTATAAATTATAAGTAGAAAAAAAAATGTGCTAAGAATTACTGTTTGATAATAAGTTATTAAGTAACACGAAAAAAGAATCGATTTTCTATAAATTTAATAAGATTTTTAGTCAAAAGCATCTTCGATTGAGTAATATAATTGCTACTTGCTACCAACGGTGCTCCAGCAGTGGTAATATACTATCGTTAATTTACTGCAACTTTGAAGAAGTCAGTATCCCATGTATGCAGTTCACTGTGTTATTTATAGATTATTTAGTTGCAAAGAATCTCAGTAAACGTTAAATAAAAAAATTTAAATTTAAATTTAAAAATGAATACCGACGGTTCTGGTTCCAAACTTTATCCGGGATTGCAATAAAACGATAAAAATGTGTTTGGTACCCATCATCGTATTCAGCAGAACATGGGTTTAGTGCGGTCACAAACCTTATGTCTAAAATTGGAAATAAATTACAAATAGTTAATTATAGAGATTAAAGTTGTTTCTGACTAATATCAGTACATCAGGTTAATTTTTTCATCTATTATTATTTTCAATATGCTATATTTATTTTAATTAAAAAACTTTACATTTATATAAATAATAAATATAAATTAAGTTATTGTCCAGGTAGTTACACAAAATAATCATATTCATAGAATATACAAAATTTCAAACGGAAGCAATAAAAAAAATGGAATGGTGCCCCCAGAGTTCAAAATGTTTGGGAACCACGGGACTCAACAACCAATAAAATTTGCAGGCAACCAGTATCACAGCGCCTACGTAGCCATAGAATCAAAATGATTAAGTAAAAAGTTTGTAATAAATTATGCAAATACATTACAAACGGCAACAATCAAATGCATATACTTATTTCATTCTCCATAAGAGCTCATCTGTGCACATTAGTAATTTCCGCATCGAATTGTAACAAACAACATTAATTGTTTATTTTATTTGTTCTTTGATTATTTTAATTTTTATATTTATATTTTTAAAAATTATTTTACATTATTTTTTGAATTTTTGGTTATTTTTAATTTATAAAGTAAATAAAGTACAAAAGCATTTATTTATTTTAAAGACTGGCTGACTGACGATGTGTACAATTTTAGGGCAAACCAGAGACTAGATAATAACGTATTAATTTATAACAATGCTAATCTTTATTTTTATCTTAACGATATATAGCGCTTGCCACCTCATTTTGCGAATTATAAAATAATTATCATTACTAATACAAGTGTATTGATGATTAACGAAATTTAAATTTGTGAGTGTGGTTTCCTAAAGCAACATAATTTATCTAGGAAAAGAGAACGAATTTGCGATAATCATTAAAATACACGAATTATATTCATGAACGTCACTGGGAAAAACACAAACAATAATTTTATTATTATATTGTCATTTATCCATTCGCTTGTCTAAGCCAATAAAAAGCTTGCATTTAAATTAGAGTCTTTTTTTAAATCAAGCATTAAGAGGTGTTAGTAGTATAATATATCAATATCAACAGAATAGAGTCTTATTGATTCAGTTACTTAAGAGTAATTGGTATAAAGTTAAAATAGTACCAATAAACATCAATTGTTTTTCTGAATAAGTTTAATGTAGCCAAAAGAATTTATTGAAGAATAAACTATTAATCATCAAATTACATGCTAGAATAAATTAACGTGCCGTGTTAAATTAGTATGATAATATTAATTTATATGTATTAAATTTTTTTATTACTAAGTGTTATATTTTTTATAGTAAAACAATACATATTCAAAAATAAAACTTAATATAGAAATTATTAAACCAATAACAAGCATTATAAAAACTGACATTAAGTGATCAATTTTTAAATCCTTAAAATTAACTAATCCTCCAGTATATTTATATTTTACATCAACAAAATATTTCTCAATTATACCATTTTCAGAAAATCCAGTTACAATTTTTTGAATTGGATCTTTTAATGGATGTCCTTTCCATAGCATTATTATAGTATATTCAAAATCAAATGGTATAACGTTTACGATTAATCTTCCATCTTTAAAAAACATACTATTAGAATTGAGAGTTGCTGTAGATGCGCCCATTCCAATGTTTCGATAATTTACCATATAATCCAAATAAAAAGCATTTGGTTTATCATTTATATATATTAAATCAGAATTACTAAATTCTTCAAGTGTTGTAATTCCTTTTTCGTAAAATGGGTGGATTAGAAATGAAATTAAGCTACCACTGTAACCGTTTGATATTATTAAAGAAAATAATGTCCAACTTATAAATAAGTATTGAATTATAATACGTTTAGGCATTTTAATTCCTTGTGTCAATATAATTGCGTATAAATATATACAGACTCTTATAAATTCATCATATCTCTCAGGATATTTGGTTTTTCTTGCAATTATATAAGTGCATATAATCATAAACACCATTGCTAGAATTGTCATCATCCAAAGTTGTGCTTTAAATACATTTATAATTCCAGTCCAATTAATAATTTCTCTAGAAATTGGTACTATTAATACAGAATAGGAGCGCACGTTAGAATAGCAATAATCATAAAGTAAAGATGTTTTAGGGGCTGCAACATATCCACCAACACCAAGCTCAACTTTTTTTAAGTATAATAGTTTTCGTAAAAGTGAATGATTTATTTGTAGATAATTTATAGAAAAATTATATTTTTTTTGCAATTCATTTGTTGCCAGAATTTCAGCTCCCGGTGAAATTGCACTATTCACATCAATTACAAATGGTGGTATTTCAAAATACCCAATATTAAAACGAAGACCTTTAAAATCATTAATATTTTTCACATGTAATATATCTTTTATAACGGTCAAATTTATATTGTTACAACTGTTCAAATAATTTAATTTATCTTTATTTTTATCAAATTTATCAAATGATACCAAAGAGTATATGTTTGCATGTTTATCTAAAATTATTAGTTTGTAAAACATTTGTGTCCAAACATAATTACGAAAATCATAATTAATATCACTTCCCATATGAACTAATAAAAATATGTTATTGATATTAAAATGATCTATTCCATATCTTAATTTATCAGTAATTATAATATTAAAATCGGCATTATATATTGCAAATAATTGTTTACTCTGAATTATCATCTGAGTGCCAAGTATGCTTGTTTTTAAATGATTTATAATGCCATAGTTTCCATATACAAACAATTCAGTGTTCATTTGCTTATATTCATTATGTATAAGTTTAATGCAATTTACGATGTTTTTATTTTGCAATTCATCATTGGTTTGATGGAGACATTCCTAAAATAAATAATATACAATAAAAACAAATAATAAAAATATAGCTATTATAAAAAAAAGTTAATTTTTATATAATCTTCAAAATATAATTTTATTACCATTTTTGAAAAAATCATATTAAATAATGAACATTGCAATAAAACTAGAATTAACATTTTGAACATCATATCAATATTATTTTAGAAACTAAATTTAATGCAGTTAGGTACATTTCTTATAAGAGTTTTATATAAACTAAATAAAGTTGATTTTTATCATTTGAATATTTAATTTTGTTTGTATTAGAAAATAAACAAATATAAAGTGTAATTAAAAATGAACACAGAATTAAATATTTATTATAATTATGTCAACCTTAAATCCTTAAACTATGTAGACAAACAAAATAAGCAATAGACCAAATATACTTCTATGCGTAATAATTTATAATTAATTGAGATGACAAGTTATTAGGTGAAAATTTATAAAATAATAAAATCATTTTATTTTATAATAATATATTATATACAGGGTGTTTAATGCGAGGTAGAAAAAATAACAAAACTTTTAAAATAAACCCATAATGCGGTTTATTTTAAAAGTTTTGTTATTTTTTCTACCTCAGATTTAACATTCTGACAATACTTAACCGTGACCATTAACTAAAAAAATAGTTTGGTTTGTACATGCAAGGTACTTTAACAGATAGGATTTTATTAATATATTAGTATTTTAGTATACGAAGAAGATATAAGATCTTTACCAAGATAAAATAATAGACATTGTCTAAGATAGTTTATACGTAATAATTTGGTCACTTTTACGTCAAAATGGAATAATAGTTTATTTGATAGATGTTATGATAGACGTAGCTTTTTTCTTATTATAATGCGCAAATTATATTTTTTCACTCAACGTAGTAACTAAGTAGTAATGAGGTATTTTTAATCTGAGGTGATTACTAACGTAGTAACTAAGTAGTAATGAGGTATTTTTAATCTGAGTCTGAGCTGATTAAGGTTCTGTATAGGAGACTTGGGTTAGTCCGAAGGGGAAGTGAAGAGTGTAGCGGAGAAATCTCTGTTTAGCCTAAAATTTCTATGAGGTCGCCTACCACGCGTTTTGGAGTAAAATGTATACAAAACACAGCCGATGTTTGTAATAACGTGTTATCGTGTGCGCATTGTGCTTCAAGCAAGTTACTGCCATTTATTTAATTTTATACTAGATACTTATTCATACTAGAATTTCTATTAGGAAAATTATGACAATTTTATAAATCAAATTATAATAATAGTTATGTATTATTTTGATATTTAAATTTAAACAATTTAAGTTGGTAAAAAAACAACTGAACGCGTTTTTAATATTTATATATACAACAATAGTAATCAAATAAAGCACAATTTGCAATAATATGTATTGTATAAAGAATTTTCAATTCTACGTGTTATATTCATATAGCATAATAAATTCTTACTTTTGTGTTTTTAGTCTTTGAAAACTTCTTTCTTAACTTTAATATTGAGATTTTTTAATATATTTTTAAATTTTAACAATATTTTCTTCTGGATGTAATCATGATATTTATCAACCCATTAATATCGCAATATACATATTATATTACATCATGATATTATAAAGATGTCAGTTTCAAAATTTGTTTTATTAAAAAAATTAAAAACGATTGTTTACTAAACAACAATTGTCAAAAAACAATTTATTAACAAAATGTCATTCATTTAATAAACGAGTTGAAAAACTGTTGCCCTCAACCAAAATCTATTGTCAACTTGAACTTCGATTTCAACAGAAACAAATGTTGATGATTCTGTAGAATTTAAAGTGCTTTTATCACAAAGCCCCAAAAGATTTTGCTTTTTGCTAACAATTCTTTTCTTGAATTATGTGAAACGTCTAATGACAAATTACTATTTATTTTTATACTTAAAAATAAAGAACTTATAATAACAAGAAAATCATTATTAATTTATGATAATAAAAAGTACATTTTTGTTTAAAATTATATTTTATGCCAAACGTTATGAACTGAGAAAAGTAAGTAGCAAAATTTGAAAAAATCGAAATATTTTCCGCAAAAAACCAAAATCTACATGTAATTCCTAACATTGCGGAGTTTTATGGAATACTTGATATGTCCACAAAATCCAAAAGAAACATTTTTATGCCTTTTGAATAATGGTTAGATTGAGCATGAGTTGTATTAAATTTGCACAAGAGATCAAAGTAGTTGAGTTGAATGGCTAGAAGAAAGAAGAAAATTACCAACTGCTTCTAATTTTTGAACAATTGGTATCAGAAGATTATTTACAAAGAGTATAGCAAACGAATCCATACATTGAATCAGAGGTGGGCAAACTTTTAACCGAAAGGTTACATAATAAATTTAAATTGGGAAGTGAGCTACCGAAACAAAAAAATATGTTCTATATTTATTGTTGATGACCTTTTTTGTAGTTGTTTGATTGTTATTGATAAAGAACTACCTTACATGTTTATTTTGAGTGTGGACTCCAAAAGGCATAAAAACGGATATTGTATATAAAGAGATTTGGAGAGATAAAATAGTTTCACATTTATCATTTTTCTATTTAAACTGCATGTTACCAGAACTGATTGATCCAAGAAAAATAAAAAATATGCGGTTATAAGATCCCAAACAAATATTTGATGCTCAAGAAAAATATAAAAATAGAAAAAAATTATTTATTATGTGCACTAAATATTACTAATTTATTTTTAATTGTGCACTTAATTTAACATTCGTTTGAAACAGCCGTTGCCGCTAAATGTTGTATTGGAGTTATGTTAGTTACAAAATGGCTCATCTCCTTCGAGTTCATTGCGCAACAAATTATAGGAAGGATGGAAATGCTTTGGTTTCTACTGTGACTTTTTTACAGCAGCTAAATGAATAATAATAATTTTCTTAGAGATTTTTTAAACTATTGTACTTTAGCTGCAATCGCCACAGTGGATAATGTTAAAATATGATTTGTCATAATAGCTGGTGTACCTCAAAAATTATACCAAAGTATTCACTAGCTGTTTGACAAATTAATGTTTTACATGATGGTTATGTAGAGTTTTCGTGAAATGGTCATTTGCAAATACATGTATTATTAATATAATAAATGTATTTGAAAAATAATTATGAATTCATGATGGCGAGTCTCCATTCAAAAAGCAACGAATTGGGACAGTACCTCTTGCCTGGAATGAAAACCTGTTAATTTATTTATTTTTCATTAAATAATTTAATTTATTTACATTAATACTACTTTTGTTAGTGACTAATTTCAAAATTGAACCAGATTGTATTTACACAATTGAAAATAATAATGGATAGCCAGATCAATAAGTCAAACCTTTTTGTTTTAGAAAAAACCCATTTTCTATAATTTACATTCAGAAAACACCAAATGTCACAAATAAAACAGTATAAGTTAAATTTGTTTATCTATATGTGTGTATGTAGAGCACTTCAAACGGACTATAACTATCAACAACATAAGGGTACCAAATTTTGATTCAAATTATTACATATTTTCATAAATACATTCAGAAGCACAAAACCTAAACAAAAATAGTTTTAAATTAACAAAAGTGTGCTTGATTGATGCAACGCGTCTCGGTCAAACTTTTATTCACATTCGTTCACTGATTGAATACCCACTCCTTTAAATTAATTCTTTAGCCTGCCCGTTTTGCGTACTCAAACTTCTATATAAAAGTTCTTACTTCAAAAAACATATTTTTTTCCATACAAATTTTGTTTAAAATGAAAAAAAAAGATTAGATTTGTAGACAACCCAACTTCAGTAAATCAACATGTTGACTATAAAAATTAAATTCCGAGAACCTTTCTTTAAATGTTGATAAAAATGCCAGACTTACATTTTCACTTAATGCAGGTAATGAAGAACATGGCTTTTGCAAATTTCTTGATCTCAATATTGACACAAAATTATGTTAGAATGAATTTGAAAAAGAACTCAACCAAAAACTTAGCCGAGTAATCTATCGTCGGAGAAATGTTAGCAATTGCTTACCCAAAGTTCAGTGACGAGCTACGGCTACATAGGCTACAGGGATGACTGTAAATAGTATTTTTTTGCTCTGAAGATACTCACACTCCCTAGTGTGTTTGTGTTGAAATGTCTCATGCATGTTCGTAAAAACATTGAAGGATATGTCACACACGATCAAGTCCTCGAACGCAACACACAAAGTATTGAATTCAAATTATATTTGTTAAAAAAACTTTATTCAACATTGGGAACTATATGGCAGACGATTTTGAAGATTTGAAACTATGATACAGTTGATTTTATTTATACAATATTTATTATTATTATTATTATTATTATTATTATTATTATTATAGAGAGAATTCATGCACATGGGCGTAATTTTAGAGATAAAAATTAAAATTAATCAAATTATGCTAATCATTTAATAAAATGTAATAATTACTCTTTTCACAAAAAATCTTTTGTGAAAATAGGCTTAATTCATTTTTATTGTTTGTAACAAATTCGATTTTTATTTTATGGTTTCTTATTTTTATATTTGATACATTTTCAGACCGATCAAAATGATCGAGAGCTCTCTGAAAATGTATTAAATATAAAAATAAAATACCATAAAATAAAAATTAAATGTATTACAAACTTGAATCAATAAAATTGAAAATACAAAAATTCTATAAAATAAAACAAGAAAATGTTTAATTGCAGTTATATTATAGTTATTATTAATTTATTTTAATTAACATTAACTAACATAAATTAATAGTTTTATTATTAAAATCTAAATATTTTATTAAATGATTTATATAATTACCCACTGTTAAATATTTAGACCATTAAATTTAACATTTATTGTTATATAAATTAAATAATTGTCAATTACATATATTTATTTGTATATTCTCGCTAACTCTGTAGCGAAACATAAAAAAAAGAATTAAGTTTTATTTTGAAACAATTTTATCTATTATTTTTATTTAATTACAAATATTTTGGATATTTCAAAAAAATTACTGATTTTATGGATAATAAAATACAATAAATACAATATTCTTTAAAAACATTGTATTTACTTGTTTAAAATTTTATTTATTGATAAATTTTGAAATTTTCTCTGTTAATACCTTAATAAAAATGTTTCGCATAGATTTGCTACGTACTATCATATTTTCTTTAAACTGTTTTATGATAAATACAATAGTTTGGAAATGAACAACAATCAAATTATTCTTGCATATAACATAATATTTCAACATGATTTGTGCCGGCGAGACCAAACAGAGACAACTTGCATTATACTCCTTTCACATCCGCAGCGCAAACAATAATATTAAGACTGTAATTTAATAAAACTATATCTTATTTATTTATGACTGATCAATTTACTTTATAATAAGAATATATTGTAAATTAAAAAATAAACAACTTTAACGTTTCAAATTTTAAATTAAACATTTTTCAATTCGTCTTTTTTTACTTTTCTCCGTAAATAAAATACTTATAAAAAATGTGTTTCACAAAATTTGTAGATAATATTATTTTTGTCATATTTTGTATACATTATTTTTTAATAAATTCAATTGTTTACGATTAAATTGCAATATATTTTAAAGAAAATCGCCGCATTAAACATGAGATTGTCCGTAAGTTTCAGCACCCCGTACTGCCACGGCTGTGCAAGCACGGGGCCTTAAATAGTTATTGATTGTATAAGAGATAATAAAAGTATTTTATATCAATAATTGAAATATAAATAAAAATACATATAACTAATAAATTATTTGCAATTTTATTAAAATTTATTAAATGGGACCTAAGATTAAATTTAGAGTATTATAGTTACAATGCCATAACTACATATTGTAATAAAATCGCCTCAGGTCTAACCCAGAACACACAACTTTCAGATTACATGTAAGACAGACAGTAAATAGTCATGTACACATACACATTTTTAAAACATTTATTCCGACATAAAATAATTTCATTGCAATTATTAAATAATTATAATATACTAAAGTCACATATATTATAATACAATGTATGGCTATTAAATATTAAGACTAATACTGTAAAACACTTTGTTCTAAATGTATACATATATAATTATTACCTTCATCAATAACCCTACTATACCTATATGCAAATTTTTAATTCTTGAAACAGTACGCAAAGTGTTTTTCTGTGATCTTTATGACGCGTGTCCCTTATTTCACTGATTCAGCTCTCTGAAATCTTGTTCTATGTTACTTCGGGAACAGATAAAAGTCACATGGCGCCAGGTGAAGC
>JARJEC010012707.1:0-19303 GCA_030264575.1 Tachinus sp. AB-2021 | reverse complement strand
CCGACTCCCGAAGAAGAGACTACACTGGACGCCGCAAGAAAGAAGAAGGAGAGGCAGACCCAAGAAAAGCTGGAGAGAGGGTGTAGACGGAGAGATCCAGACGAGAGGACTGGAGGAAGAGGATTGGAGAAACCGAGACGGTTGGAGATTAGGAATCGGAAGACGCACAACGTTATAAACCGATGGATATATATTCTATATTAAACGAGAAGGTGGACCGATAATCGGATCTTACATTTTTGGAGGAAAAATTTTCAATTTAGATTTTATTCACCCATATTTTGCAGGACTTAAAGTAACAAATTCTTTGTTTTAAAGGGATAGATCACAGTCAACATACCATGCTGGTACCGTGCAATTTTTAAGAAAAATGTTGCCCGGGCACTTGATCTCTACGAAACGCCATTTTCTGCGGATTTAATTTGCGACTATTTATTGTAAGGTTATCTTAAAGTTAAAATCTGCAAACATTGTTCAACAACCAAAAGAGACAATTCGTATGGACTTTTGGCAAATATCAAAAGACAAGTGTTGTGCACAACTTCAAAAATCACTTGCAGTCGTGTTTGGTCGATACTATTTAAAATTATATAAAACAAAATTATAAATTCACTGTTTTGCCAACATTGTGATTTGACCAAACTTAAAAAGCGACAAATTTAATTATGCTTCAATTGTACAATAATTAATAACTGTTTAGAAAAAAAATTTCAAATTTTCAAATCTGGGCGTTTAATTTATAAAAATTTTCTGGTTATATAATAACCGTTTTTATTTTGTTTTTTAGTCAGTTGAACTTTTTTGGTTGATTTGTTCTAAAATAAAAATTTTATTGGTAATTCCCAACGAAAAACAGCAAAAGAACAAGTTTTTGGCAACCTTGTGAAAAAATATTGCACCGTTTGGTTTATATGATACTTCTTTACAACTTTACTTTTTGTGTTACTTAAGCTAAAATAACGTGCTGTAATTTATAATGAGTAAAATTGCATAATACCGACAATTTTGTTAGTTATTTAAATTTAATTAAACATAAAATTTGTCTAAAAACAGATAACTGTAAAACAATACATTTTAGACCAGTTTTATGTTTATTTTGTAGTTTCTATGATCATTAGTGAGCTTTTTTTCATTTTTTACTATACAAAACTAGTTTTATATACAATTGCAATAACTGTTTGGAGTGAGAGAATAAGATTTTTTCACACAAAAATGTATGTATATTTAATTTTCTTTGAGTATTCTTTATAAGGCTTTGTGAAGAAGAGACTAAATCTTTAGAACAAAAATGTTCACATAAAATAGCATCGGTTAAGTTAAGTTAAGTATTGTTAAACACGGAATTTCTAAAATCCTTTTGTGAACATTTTGTTTAAAATATATACACTTTATAGTAGAATAGAATAGAATTTATTAAGTGCTAGTGATCAAAATTGATATACACACATCAAAAGTTAAAAATTAAAATTAGGACAATTTTGGATAAAAATATCATAGTCAAGATATAACATAATTGCACAAATAAATGAATAAATACAGGACTAGACAAAATACTACATAATATCGAAGGCTATATATTGTGCTGATCCATGTATTCCTTTATGGAGTAAAATGGATTTTTTGTGAAAAATGATTTCAAGTTTGTTTTAAACTTAGATCTTTGTTGTTTGTTTTTAATCTGTTTTGGAAGCTTTTTAAATACTTTGATACCAAGATAGCGGACTTTCGTATAAAGTGGTTCTATGATGTGGTACGCTAAGCGCATTTCCTCTGCGTGTCTGCATACCCCGGTTTATGTCATTATTTTTTTCAAAATTTCCAGCTTTATCAAATACAAATTGTCCAAAAAGAGGGAGTGTAGCGTCATTATATTATGTTGAATGAAGAGAGGTTTTGCATGATTATTCCAATCTGCATTTGAAACTAATCTTACATTTTTTTCTATTGTTCAAACAATCTATTCGCATGCACCGAGCTTACCCAGAAGATCTCGCCATACTGCACACATGAACGTATGCATTGTAATATGTCAGCAAAACGTGTTTGTTTACAATATTTTTATACGTTTATCTATTTGGAGATGATTATTAATTATCCTAATCCTAAAAACTTAGTCGTCTCTTCTACTTTTATTATTTTATGATTATGATACGCTATTGACATGAACACTACATTTGTTTATATTTGAGTTTTCATTTGAAAATTCTATAATTACTGTTTTACTCGCATTTAGAACTAATTTATTTCGAAGACACCAGTTATTCATACAATTAACTGTTGTTTGTGCAGAGATGACACTACCACATTTTTTACTAAAACTTTACTATCAATTGCAAATTTAAGTGAGTTAGGATTTAAGGATAACTTGCAATTTTTAGTAATTAGTTTTCAGTATAAATTATCAAATGTATTGTTGTTCTTAATTTTTAAAGATTTTTAACAAAATGTTACGCTATTTTGTAATTTTTGTAAGCTTTTTATTCTTTTTTTAAGAAAATTTTACTCCGATTATCTGCAGGTTTTGGTGGATTTTCTGCTATAATAAAATTGTGTTTGAGTTAATTTGGGTAATTTGAAATTTTATATAAAATTTTCATTTTTATTTTTTTGCAATAAATTGCAATTTTTAATGTGAATTCTGACAAAAGTTGCGTTTTACTAATTTTTTTATGTAGATTCAAAATTTTCATAAGTTTACAAATTTGCAATTTTTGAATAGTAAAACACAGTATTTTTAACCGTTATTTTGTATTGACACGCTTATTTTTGTTAAGGAAAAGAACACGCAAACTGGTAAGTCAACTGTATCCAAATGTGTATAAAATAAGTTTGCAACTTAAATTACACTCTAGTATAGAAAAATATTAATAATTATAAATTTGTACAAAATTTTATATCGAAGAACGCGGAAAAAGAAATGAAAGGCTAATAACAATAGTTAAAGAATCCGGTTGGAACTGCTTCATATAATTTGGATTAGTTAAAAAAACGTTTTTTGTTTTTCGATATACTGTTCGAGTTTAAATCCGTAGTTAAAAAAAATGGGTGGTTTGTTTGGGTGCTTTTTCTATTGCATTTATAGTTATGTTTCTTAAAATTATCTTGTTTTTTATGTAATTTAAGGTTTTCAAAATAAAATTGTTGGATTTTTGTTTTAGAGCCTTCTGAAAATTTCTCTTTATCACAACCTTGGTTAATCAATTAAAAGTTTTAATAACACAATAGCCCGGCGGACCGCACAATTTTACGCGACGAACCGCATGCGGCCGCGTGTTGGTCAAGCCTGTTCTAAAATAATTAACAAATATTTTACTTTTATGTTTTTTTTTTGTTAAAATGTGATTTTAAGAAATATATATTAATCAATGTTTTGTCACTTACTCTGGATCTTATTATAGTGCAGATGAAAATGCTAGTTCAGATTTTACACTTGTTTCAGCTATTTTTTTCTTAAGCAAATAACAATTCTTTTGTTTGTTGCTAGATTTTAAGTTAGTTAATTAGTATTTTAGGCAAATCAATTTTTTGAGGGTACCATTGCCTTGCTCGAGTGGAAGCTGATAATGAAAATATCAGTTATATATCATCTTTAGAATTCTTTACAGTTGTACTGGCTCGTTAATTTCGACATTTTGGATCCTAAAGGCTTAATGAAACAAACCTGACAATACTGAAGGAAATTTTTTGTTTTGTTTTATGTTTTACATTAAAAAAAATAATACCAAAATTTTTTTATGTTTAATACCGGTATAGTTTCCGTCTAAATTTAGTACGGGATTATGGTATTTCATTCTCTAGCTGTTTGCCCTTCTTGTAAACGATAAAGGAAGCTAGACTAGAATCAAAATGATTAAGCAAAAAGTTTATAATCAATTATCAAAATACCCGCCGTTAAATGCGGCATACAATTGTTTCACTCTTCATAACAGATTATCATTACACCTTAGTGATTTTAGTTATAATTTTAGTTTGTGCTTCAATCTGTAGTAACTGTAACTGTGTAACCCTAGTTTTGTTTTTTATTGAATATATAAAATAATTAATTATATTTTTAAAATATTTAGAAATTGTGTGTGTTTTTGGTACAACCTAAGTGTCTCAACATTTTGATAATAATATTAAGTGTATTAACTTTTTTTTTTAATATCAAAACAATTTTTGTGAATTGCCTTAATGAAAAAGTTTTAAAAATATAATTTGGATTTGTTAAATGATATAGTACTAACTTGAACATTCCGATAGATTAATAGCATTCTTCATTATATTAGATTTTTGTAAAAAAGTTACTCACGTAAAATCTGAAAATTCTTATTACATCGAGAAGAATTTAAATAATCGATCATGCAGATCCTACTATTTCTAAACTAACGTTGATTTCATTTCATCTACCTTACTTAAAAATGGCTGTTATTGGAATTGATTACTACAATGTCGTTGTATAAGAAACTTATGAAAAGTTTAAAATTCTAATCCGTTTTGTTGTACCATTTGATATGCGCGTATTATACCTACACACAATATTTTACCGACTAATTTTTACCAAAGCGGAATTTTATACGAAAATTAGTTATTGTTAAAATGTTATTTATATAATAATATTGATTTGTTTATGTTTACCAATTTATTGGAATTTTATTAATTGTTATATAATGTTGTTAGTTAGTACGAACTATTAATTGATACTCTAAGCTATAAAACTATATCCGTTATTTACATTCATATAACAAATTACAAAATATTTAAAATTAACTAGTTGATAAGAAACATGTTTTAATAGTTTTCCTCCAGTCTAGCAATTACAGTTTAATGAGCATGAAAAGGAAATTATACATTTATCACCGCAAAGTAATATTTATCACTTTATAATTTTTCATTGAAAACGTGTTTTTCTATTATGTTTACTGTTAATCCCTGCCTTCTGTGCAAATTATAATTTTTTCTTGTCTACTCCAAACAAAACAATTTAAGATATATTTTTTCTCACAGTCTAATGATCTTATTCTTTATTTTACATTCCTTGTACTTAAGAGTATGGGAATGGGGCCCCTCGCTGATTAATATACAGTAGAGAGATCTAATTATTAAAAATATGACCATTGTTATTTGTAAAACATTTCCCACAATGAAGTATAAGTAACTATGTTAAAACACTGATTTTTATTATTTTTTCTTTCCTCCTTGCAACCTGTGGGAAAACAGCTTTTAATGTGTGAGAAAAAATGGATACACTTCCTTGTGAAATTAATTACCTACCTACCACCATTCACTTCTGTGAGGTTGGAGGAGTAGAGCAAATTAAATATAATTATCGATCAATCAAGATTGATGATGGTAGTGGGAATGATTGATGAAATGTGCAAATATATTTACCTATAAATTATTAAATCTATATATATATATATATATATATATAATTGTGACTTTATACGATATAATAATATTATAGATAAATGTGAGAAGGTGAAGGAAAATGTCGATGAAATTGCTTGTAGCTTTGACGAGCACTTTACATTACATTAATGTATCAAAATACATTATAATATTTAAGCCAAAGATACTAAGTTAATAATTTTGCAGGTATTCTTTTTTATTAAAAAAATATCGTTAATAACTATTAACTATTGAAATAAATGCAAGGGAATTTTAAATATATTTTTTTACTGACAGGTGGCTATATAATAACTGTATATGGTCGATAAATCGAACGACGTTTTGTTCGTTACACTAAATTGCTCTTTTTTCTTCAAAAATTATAATAATAATAATATATAATAATAACTTTTTTGGAATCCTGTCTAACTTTGTGTAAAATAAATGTAATTAATTTACTACATTTTAAATCAACTTACATACAATAGCATGTATAATCAACCGGGTTATAGAAAATTGTGATGTACGAGAATTTTTTTTCTACCCTACAATAATGTTATTGGATTTATGATACTGTAGTAAAAAGCAAACATAGGGCAAACATGTTTTTATTGCAGTCGTTATTACGCCTATAGCAGTTTACCTCAGAGCTATAAAATTATAAAAAACAAATCAATTATGTTTAAAAAGAATAATAATAATTAGTAAATACATCATATGCAATAATCGAACATTAATAAAAATTATTACCAGATATTTCCAATACAATGACTAATAAGTACAAACAACGTATTAGCAAACGATATAATTACCAAAGCTCTTGAAAAAATTGATTTTCAAATACTATTGAGATTTTATAATTGCTATAAGAAAAGATGAAATAAATAACATTTTAAATTTGGTTTTAATTATGTATTGTAAATTTAAACATATATCATCATTGGACAATTTGTATTGTATGCAGCTCTTTCCAGGATTCTAGCTCGAGGTTGATGTAGAAAGGTCTAATTGTCTTAATGTAGAAATATTTACCAATATCTAAAAAAATGGTTCATTTAAGGTCGAGAATATTTTTCTTATATTGATTTACCACCAAACTGTCAAAACAGTAACTCGTTTTGAAAGCAACAAAGAGGCAAAATTTTAGCAACTTTTTAAAAACTTGTGTTTCCCAACTGCCGGAGTTGTGTTCTTCTTGTACTGATTGCAAGCGGTCATTGCAAGGTTTTTGGTGTGTTTCTCAACTTGCAACTAATCTATCCGCTTGGTGAATATATATATATATATATATATATATATATATATATATATATATATATATATATATAAAATGATCGCAGTTGTGTTTCTGTTATCGAAACATCAAACTCAATTAGTTCATTTGGTGAAAACCTGGCATTATATTGATTTAGTACGAATAACCGTTTACACCAACCGCGTTTTGGTATCTTGTACACGTAATTAAAACCTACAAACAAAAAAAAGAAATTTTATTGTTGAATCAATATTAATTAATATGCATACCTTTCCTCAGAGATATAGCTCAGCTCGTCAGAGACTTCTTTTAGAAATTGATTTACTTTCTTCTAGCTTGAGATTTTGAATGGTATTGGCTGAAGCATTGTTTTACGTAATATTAAAAAAAAAAGTTAGTTTGATAAAATTTACTATATTTACATTTTTAAACAATTAATGCATGGATTTTAACATAGGATATCTTGCACATAATGATGAAATGCTTAATTTTTGTGTTTCTGTAATTAATTTTTATTTGCTTCATACGGCGACATTATGTAGAGAATAGTAGACAACTCAGCAACTCACCGCGCAAACGGTGATCGGATTTTCTCAACATAATGAGGTTTTTTAAAATCTTTAAAATTAATGTTATAGAAGGGACTTACTGTATGAATTCATTACAAAACAACGGCGGCAGCACTTGTAACATTTACTCTTTTAGATATTCTTGACTGGATTTGAGATACTATTTTTATTGCAGTGCAACGTTTTTTATCGAGGTGTCGAATAAATAACACGGTTCAAGATAAAACATTTTGGTTTGCATAAGAAAGAGAAATATAGAAATGTGATGCGTTAGGAAGTGTCACTATTGTTACTATTGCACTATTGCTTGCTTATCCGTTGTGCAGTGTTGCCAGATGAATGGTAATAATCGTATCCTTTATGATAAAAATTTATTAATATATGATAAAAGTAACTAATGTACGATCGTAAATCATTATCTTACGATACTTTTAATTAAAAAAGACTAGGCAAAGAGCAAATTTGAAAAGGCAGTAAAAAAACCCAATAATTTTTCCAATTTTTGTTTTAGAAATCCTAAATTACATAAAAACACCGGCCTTCGTATTTTTTCCTCGATAAAAAATAAACGTGCATAACAAAATATCCGTTGTAAAATTCAAGTATATATGACAGAAATCAGTCGACGTTAAGTAAGTAAATTAAAAAAATGAATTAAAAAACGGTTAAAAATATGTGTGTTTCATTATTCAAATCTTGCAAATTAGTGCACAAAAAGAAAATTTTGTAAAAAACAGAAATCTAATTAAAACTTGAACTTTATTACAAAAATTCAACTAAAAATGTGATTTTTTTGGGATTTCAAATTACACAATATTACTCAAAAATAATTAAACAGAAAATTCTCCAAAAGGGCAAAAATTATTATAAAAAAAAAAAACAATAAAATTACAAAAAAGCTAAAATTGCGTTAAAATCAAGAAAACAACAATACATTTGCTAATTTATAACGAAAACGAAACTTACAGAAAATTACAGTTTACAAAACAATATTTATCAAAATTGCAAGTTAAATCAGAAAACTCACTTACTACTACTACTTTATTTTTAATCACAGAAACTTGTAAAGATATTTATTAAATGTTGGGAATAAGAATAATAAGAATACTCAATAAAATGTTGCAATTTATAGGCAGAAATGATGATACTACGGATGATATAAGAAAAATCACCGTAAGTTGCGAGAAAATTGATCAATTTTCTCCTATAAATCGCAACTTATTACAGGAAATTTAGTAAATATTGCGATTTATAGAATCAAACGATTCGAAAGTAGATTGCATATAAATTTTTAAAAGAATCTTTTATATAATTTATCAAAACTTGATATAAAATGTATCAAAATTTACGATTTATGTTATAAATTATCTTAAACGTAATAAAAAGTACAAGGTATATCGAACATTTAAAAAAAAATGCAATTTATGACGGTAAAATTACAAAAATTGCCGTTTTTTAAATAAATTATTAAAAAAATTTGATTCACGATAAATTTTTTGAAATATAATCTACTAAACATTGTAATTTGTTAGAGAATGATATCTAAAAACACAACTTAACAAGAAGCCTACTTAAATATGCAATATACAGTTTGTTTTTTTCAAAAGTATCCACTTTGGATATCACAAAATACCAGGGCAAAATAAATAAAACTCCCAAAACACGTTAATTTTTACTTCAAGAGGAACAACTTTTGACATATTTTTGATAAATATGTCAGTTTCTCCCTCCACTCCAACATCTTTGTTGTTTAGTCCAGCAATATTCCAGAACAACATCTTTATTGTGCTCAATTGATCTACGAGTTTGTTATTTACTTGTCAAGAGACATTGAGATAATTAGACAAGTCAAGAAAATAACAATCTTTGCTGTTGTTATCTACGGTAATCTGTCTTTTAGCACATGGCGTTGTTACTTTTTTGACACATTTTTATTTTGAAAGCTCCTTGTTCATTATCAGTTATATAATTCTTCATTAATTTAGAGTTTTTTGTATCCTACTTTAACTTTTTGCCTTTTGCCTTTTTTTAATGGCTATATCTCGTTGGGTGTTCATCCCTTATGAATCATCGAAAGTGAAAAGTGTAAATGGAATTTTGTTTCGTCGTCATCGTCGAAAGTTAAACTGAATGGCATTTAAACAGTATTTACACTTGTTCACTTTAAATGCAGCGTTCATTTAGGCTGATCATCCGTGTTTACAATTTTCAAAAATTTATATGCACTGCCGTCGGTCGGGTTCGAGTCGTCATTATGTGTATATATATATATATATATATATATATATATATATATATATAATAACAATAATATGATAATAATACATGTAATACAACTAATAACTTTTACAACATAAATTGTTTTGGTTTGTTTGTTATTTATTTTGTGAAAATTAATTATATTAATAATAAATAAAATTCCAATTTATAATTTTTTTGTATTTTATAATAATATATACAGAACGGTTCATAAAAAACAACCAGAGCTGTACCTTCTTTATTTATTATTCGACTTTCAAAAACAAAAAACAAGCAATATATTAATACAGAAAACACTTGATAAGTTTTAATTAAAATGTACATATTGTAACAGCTTTTTTTATTGTAATTTAGTGGAAACTCTACAACTTGTCTCGTCACAACACACCACAAGTTTCTTTTTATTGAAAGTGGACAATCAACAATGTGATTAATTTAGAATGATATATTAGCAAATAAATACATCTGAAGAAAATGATTTTGTGGTATTTTTTTACTATACCTATTACAAAGGTTGTTTTAAAAGAAAAATTGTTTCTTTTTAAATATGCAACGATACCAGACAATACCTATTTAAAATTAAATGAGTATTATTTGGATTAAAATTTTAACAAAATTACCAGAAAGTTTTACTTTTGCCAATCAATATGAATTTTATATTATAGTTAATTAAAAAAAAAACACTTATTAAAGAAAACATTGTAGAAGAACGTTGTACAAAAAATAACGTAAAATCAATTGAATTAAAATTTTATTAAATGACAGTTTTGGCAACTGTTTTATTCTAAAGCGTATCCTTTACAACAATTTCAAGTAAATCGTGTTTATTTTTAATTTTTTTATCCAATGACACTACGCACGACCTACTTTCTTATTTAAAAAGTAAAATAAATGAATCTGTTCAAATGTTTTTTTCTTGGGTTTTTAATGCTTTTACAGGAAACAAAAAAAGTTTTTCAAACAAAAGTTGCATTTCCAGAAAAAAAGCATGGGACGGATAGTCTGATATACTCGGTACAATCCTTTCAAATGAAATGTCACAACTCATTTAAAAATTTTGAAAAGTGCTTGATATGGAAGATAACCATTATGCATTTTGGGGTTTTTAAATGTCCGTATTTCGTTTTAATTAGAAAAAATAATTTTGAATTACATTTAAAAATTTTTTCAAAACATATTGTACAGTTGAATTACTGACGTAAAGACCTTTCAAGTGAGATGTCGTAAGGTGGGTCATCTCGTTAAAATTTTTACAAAGGGGAGGGAAAAAACTGCAATTTCATATTGTTTCATATTAATTTAAAAAAATTCTGGTATGCTGCAAAAAAAAATAATTTGCACAGTTATATTACTGACATATAGACTTTTAAATGACACAAAGTGGTCACCCCATTAAAAACAATTTAATGGTGGTGTTAGTTGGAGAGGGGTGGGGGGGTGGGGAGAAATTGTCACACCTTTCAAAAATATATCAAAATGTTGTCAAACAACAAAAAAAAGTTGGCATTTATTAAATAATTTACTTTAATGTTTTGCATAATGTTAACTTCCGTCATACTATTTCTGTAATTGATTTTTAAGTTCACAAGCCGCCAATAAACCAGATTAGCTTGAACCGGTTATCGAACCATCAAAATCTAAAATCTTTAAATCGGAACGAAAACTGAACCGATAAAAATAATTCAAACCGCGAACCAAAACCGAACCGATTAGTTTGAGTTTCTGAATGTTACATAAAAGCATGTTTACTTAAACTGCGGCTCGTTTTATCCATAAATGTCATCAAAGTGGGCCGCAAAACCATTTGGGTTGGCCAGGCCTATTTTAAAACACGCATACCATTATCGTCAACTATTTAATAGACATGTGTTATGAGTATGTGTAAAAGAGTACGGAGTGGATTATAATTTAATAAATGCCATTATTGCTATATATGGTGGCACAAATCAAAATAAGGCTGTATTATTTCTTCGTGGTTGCTTTTATATTTTTGGAAAAAATGTGTAAGGAATTCATGTGAAAACGGTAATGGTTTACAGATGGGTAATGTTATGATAATAATGTAGTCGTATACTGACCATTCTATTATAATTTGTGAGAATGACCCACAGAATGCTCTAAATCAGGATTGACCATCTCGCGGTCCGCATTAATCATTAGTGCGGCGCACGAGCAATAAATTTTAAATACTTTTTAGTACATTTGTTATGTTTTTCAGATAAATATGCGTATTGTACTAGTTTTTTGTAGTAATTATTTTTATACATGTGTTTATTTTGATATATATAAATAAATAATTACGTCTAAGTAAAAGTATTCATTTTCGTGTGCTCTAGTATCTAAAATTTTGGTTACTGCGGCCCGCAAATACTATCTTTTACTAAAATGTACTAAAATGTGGCCCCGAACATCAAAAAGGTTGGACAACCCTGCTCTAAATTGACTGTTGCAACAAATAAAATTAATCACTGCATCAATGAAGTGAAAACTAAAATTAGGTCTTAAATAAAATGATGAAATAAACTGTGATTGCATAATAAGTATGAACAGTGATTGAGTAGGTGGATCATTTTGTGTATTTGGGAAGATTGTTTAATAAGAACGGTAGTATCGATTGAGAGACGAGTAAATACTTTGCGGAAAGTAGTTACAAGTATATGTATAATAGCAAAAAAATAAATTTTGTCTAAAAAAGCAAAGATGGCAGAATCACAAAAGTAAAGTAAATGCAGTTGGAATGGGGTATTTAAAAAAGGGATTGGCATTGAATGAATGTGGTTTTAAAGTAACACCGTAGAAAAATACGAACAAAGTACTTTACGTTGGTTTAGTCATATTGAGAGAATTAGTAAGGATAAAATGACTAAACAAAAATTGTAATATTACCAAGCAGATTTTCTTTTCTTTTTTTGTTAAATTAGTTATTTTATTCTTTGATTTTTACTTAAATTGTTGGTTTGTTTTGTTATAATGCATACATTTTCTGTTTCTGTAAATTTGTTTTTTATTTATTAAAGTAAAACTTCTATAGGACCGATTTTTTCAAGGTCAAATTTATCATCGCACAAATTTATCTATCTATCTTATTCCACTCATCGATCTTCTGTCTTTTTCGTATCAAGTGCATATTAACTTAAACTTTGTTGCTAAAGAGAAAGAACATGTAAAATCCATGAGTGGAATTTTGATGGTGCAAACATCAATATAAACAAATCGAATTTGAAAAACTAATTAATTATATTTGTAAATGTATGATACATAACCCCATATCAATGTAAAGAAATAGATTTAATTAGTTTACTTTTATACATATTTAATAATTTATTGTTAAGAGACAGTTTACGATGTTAGGTGTTCTGGGTTCGATTTCCGCGATTAATATATATTTTTTTATATTATAATGATTTACTTCTGCTGTGTTGTCTAAGCACCCTTTTTTTAATTAATTAAAATATTTAAATCGATAAATATCTTCTGTTATTTGAAGTTATTTTTTAATTTTTTTGTCTATTTATTTGCTGCTTTATTATTATTGTATACTTTTCTTTAATTTGTATTAAATTACGTTAATTAAAACGTTAAATAAAAAAATTACGTATTTACTATTATTCGTTTTTTTAAATTTTGTTCTATACGTACACTTTTTTAAATTGTTTTTCTACTTTTTATTATTTTTTTAAATTTATGTTCATTTCCGTAAATTTAATATTTGTGTTTGTTATCTGTTTGCTTTATTAATAATTTTTTGTTTATTTTATATTTTCGTTGATTTTTCATATTTTGTTTATTTCATTTCGTTATTTTTTAATTATTCTTCAAGAAAAGTCCGTTGGTACTTGGGCAACAAATTAGTATTGTTCAATATATTGTTCTTAGTTTGATTTGTCTAGTTATAGATATATTTGATTATATCAAATATTATATTTCATTTACCTCTCGTTTTTTACATACTTTGCATTTATTTTTCGTCTATTTTAGTTTCGTTTATATTCGGTTTATTTTTTTATATATTTCGTTTTTATATCGCATTTTCTTTTGTTTCGTTATATTTTAGTTAATCGATTATTCCATTTACAAAATAAAACACTACTTAGCTATCAAACTTTCGACTAAAATTTGTTCTGGACATTTTTATATTTCACATAGACTGATTATAGAACTGTGCAAGATTTGATTACTTTAGTTTTTAATTATGATTGCTACTAGATCTTTCTTTGATTTAGGCACACTTTTGATGAAACACTATATAATTTTTTTCTGCATATAAATTGTATTTTAATTACGTTGCGTTAATATATTTCAATGGTTGCATGCTGTAAAAAAGCTATGTCAGCACTCTGGGATAATATTTTATGTTACTAAAAATGTTAACAAAATTCTTAAATGCATTTAGAGATTTTTAAACAATTAAAGCTAAAAAAATGTGAAATTACAAACACACAATATGAATTTAATATGTATGTAATTTAATTATAAATTAAGCTCAGTACAGAAGCAACATTTAAGGAATAAAATAATTATATGGGTTAACGTTTGTGTAAATAACATAGGAGTACATATTAATATAGTACAATAAACATACCATAATAAAAGAAATAGTAACATTACCTGCTTTGTAGTTTCCCACGTAGATAAATGGAGTACATATTATTATTTTATTTGAATTAAATAGAATAATTTTACTATATTTACTTTGGAATCAAAATTATGAAACGACAATACTTAGTATAATAATGCTTTATTTTCCTATGTGATGTGTATAATATAAAATCGTCTAAGAAAGATGGACGGAAAATGTTTAACAAAAAATATATAATACTATATAAATACAATAATATCAAAAATACCACACATTATATACAGTTTCAAATAATATTTATCCAGATCCATAAAATTCCATAAATTAATAAAATAACTAAAAACATTAAATAATTAAAATTAATATTACATGACCAATATAAATAATCTCTGCGCTCGTGGTTTTTATTTAATTCTTATACTTCTTTGTTTATTCATATTCGTGAGCATTAAAGATATGTAAGAAGTAAGCAGATCATCCATTTTGTATCCCAGCGATGTTTCGCAGAGGAGCTTCGAACCGCGGACGAGATTTCCAATTGTCATGTGGAAATATGTGTTGCCGGATGACCAATTTGATATTCTAGTAAAGGGGTGCGTTACTAATATTTCCTGGAATTAAAAATATCTTGTTAATACACTTTCTGGTTGTAGACAAGTTAGATAAATGACTTTATATGAGAATAGTATATTCTGTAACAAGTTTGGAATACGGCATATTCTTCCCGAGTGGAAAGTGTTTGAAAAGAGCCCGTCAGGACGTCTGAAATGGTTCCTAAAGAACAGAATTGCCTTCCTAACATATTGCAGACTATATTTTTCTATGACTATAACTTAAATTTAAAAATACAAATTTTAAATGTAATAATATAAATATTCAAAATGTCGCAAACATCACAATTAAATAAGCGAAGTTAATAATGACAGAACACCATATTATATCTGATGCCAGAAAAGCTAACATTTCCGACAAAAATACCATTGGTTTAATATCTGCACAATAAATTACATTTTTTTGGTTCTTATTTTATGAATCACAAATTATAGTAAATTTTGTATTAATATTAAAATGTTTTTGTAATTTCAATCAATTTTCTCTTATAATCGCAACGATTGGTAAATTTTCTGATACTGTATAATTAATAACTAAAAATATATTTATTTATTTACGGACCACCCTTTATTGTAATAAATAATAAAATTGTTAATTAAATTTCTACAACTATTGATCAAAAATATTAAAATAAAAATTGTACATCATAAAAAAGTAGCACAAACAATACCAACTTCGACAACTAGTATAGAATTATTGAAAATAAATAGATAGCTGGAATTAATAAATAAATCGATATTAGAATTATTTCTTTCCTAAACAGATTAATCGGCTAAATAAATAATTCGTGAAATGGAATTTTAAACAAAGAAGAAAATCTTGCGCTACGTTTTTGTACATTAAAAGAAAAAAATATCTTAACAAGTAGGTTCGAAGATATAAATAGACCGTGGATTATTTATTATATTAGACATTTGATTTCGAGAAACCAAAAGCTTAATTTTTATATAATGTAATATAATGTCATAATTGCTGTTGTATGTTGAGATATTGCAATTATAAACTGTCATGCTCAGTAGTCGGGGTGCGGGCGACAAAAAAGTGCAATAATTTTGGAAAGGCTGATACTTTCAGATCGGATTGTATTTTGGCAATAGGAAACCCCTGTAGAGTCAGCACGCCAGGTATCGGAATACCTAGTGGTGGCGCGCTTGCAAAAAGTGTAATTTTAATTAGTTTCCAAATATTGTTTTGGAAAAGCTGAATATTCGTCGGCAGATAGTCAATGCTTTAGAAAATCTTAATCAAGCAGTGAGACAACTTAATAGCGGAACGCCTGATGTCAGCACAACCTCATACATGTTTAAAAAGTTAGGTCAATCAAACTGATATGGAAAAGCTGAAATTTGGTAATAAGTCAAATTACTTTAGGTAAGTCCATGAAACAAACAGTTAGAAGATACAATTTTAATAGAATCCATACAATCAGCAGCCAATACTTTTAAAATTTTAAATGGGATGACCCACTTTATGATACCTCATTTTAAAGGTTTTTATGACAGTAATTGAAATGTGCAAATTTTAATTTAAAAAAATAAAATTTTGAACTGCATGTAAGAATTTTCTTTTTTCAAATTAATATGAAATAAGCAAAATATTAGAAAACCCTAAAACATGCCAATATTTATTTAATTTAAAGTTTAAATAATAGTTATTTACATAAAAGTCAAGGAAATGAGACATTACTGGCAAAGAGCTATGTTGAAATAGCGAGTATTTTAAAGTTCTGAGTCAAACATTATACAATATTGTATTTTTTTTCAAATGTAACAAATAGAATTTTAAAATTCTAATCGCGGTAAATATAGTAATTTTTGTATTATTTATTTCTTATAAATAACTATTTTAAAAACCGATTCAGGTAATCAAGAACCCGTTTTAAATATTTTTTTAAAAAATATCGAGAAGTTTAAAAATAAAATTAGAACAATTTGTTTATTAATAACACCTGTAATGCTGCAAAATGCAAGAGTAGACTTAATTCAGAGAGCCCACACATGTTTATAATCGATGGGTGGTCATTTTAAATATTATTATAATTTTACATTATTTTTGGACACTCAACTTATACAAAAAAACTAAATTAAATAAAGTTTATGTTATTCCCGTCTAAACCGAAAATTGAATTAATACAACACTTTCTGAAATAAATTGTAAATAATAAATTAAATATTGCTGTTTCAATGAATCATTATCTTTAAAAATAAGGAAGACATCATATGCTAAAATACACATTCAAGTTGACAGTTAATATCTCAGTAGGTATTGACCTTAGGCATATAAGTCTAATAAACTTTTTGAAAAACAATTGAACAGGGAATTCAAAAATTAAAAATATGCAGGGGTGTTGGAGTCATTTAAAAAATGAAGTTAATATTACTTCCAGCAGGACCAAAAGTGGAACTGTAAATTATTTTTTAAATATAACATAGCTGATAATAAAGCAAGCAACTTTTATAAAAATATTTTTTGGTATTTTTGATAGTTTAGCAGATAAAAGCTGGACAATGAAAAACCAACCACTATGTTTAGTAATTAATTAAAAGAAAAGTCATTTATACCATAGTCCATACAAATCAAGTTTTATAGTAGATTTTTCACTTCAATTCTTAATACATTAAAATTAATTTATAGTTATAACAGATTAATTTTAATTGTTATTCTGTACAAATATTATTTAATTACAAAAACAATGCCCGAGTCAAAAGCTCATGCTTGTTTATAATACTAAATGATGGTTTTAAAAATATTATCAACAATGCACGACACAATAAAATTAATATTATTAACAATTACTATTATTCATAAAATATTATTTTTAATCAATTATAAAATTATATGTTTACGTACATGCAAGATAAACAATATTAATTACTTTAATAGCATACTTTCTGACTAATGAATGAATTTGCGTAATTAAGAAATTAATTTAAGATAAAATAATAACAGGAAGTCATATAATCAAAACCACAAAACAACAGTATCACATTTTATGCCATGAGAAAATCTGCAACCATTGTTTCAGTTTTACAATATCTCATGTCTTATGATGTGGAATTGGAATAATTATTGTGTTGCCTAAACCACCATTATTTTACAATTCCTTTTATATTTTCGTGTTCCAAAATAATTTATAATGATGATGGCAAATTTGCAAAACAATACACGTACTTTTCAAACAAAGAAATTTTGACCGTAATTTTAAGTAAATATGTTTATTATTTCAAATTAGATTTAAATATTTTTTCTTGTAAATTCACAAATGATTTTCTTTGAATTATTATTTGTTGACGTACTAATATTTATATTTCCTTTATTTCTTCCACAAAAGGTATTAAAATGTACAGAGGTTTCACAATTGATAGTTATAAAAATAATAAGTTTAAAAGTATTTTTATATACATAACTGATATAATGCAATATATCATAAAGGAGGGTTAACGGCCCCGAGGCACACTTTGTACGTAGTTGCGTCACACCGGTTGGGAAACACTGGATTAAAGGTTCGCAAACCGTTCAATGAAATTATTTAGAAAAACAACAAACGAACTAGGAACCAGCAATAGCACCCGTCAACCGTGGCATAAATACATAGTGATTCTCAACCTTTTTCTTATAACGGTACACTTTTAATAATTTAAAAATTTGACTGATATTCATGTCACAACTGGCTACTGCTTCGAAATGGCGGCACACTTCAAAGAATCACCGACATAGACCCTAGGTCAGGGCTTCCCAAATGTTTTTCTTTTGGGACTCTTAAGAATTTTCATCCAGTAGTTATCATGAAACAACAATTAGTATATTTTGTCTGCATCAAATAAAAATCCTCATGTAGATTGTCAGGACAAGCGTAACAAAAATAGAAATGATACAATAACTATGAAATTTATAAAATTCATATTTTTTTATTCTTTATTCATCATATTCGGTGGTATTTTGTGTATCAAGTATCAAGTGCCTCGTCAATGTCAAATTAAAAATTGAGTCATCAAATATTGAATTATCATAGTTAATCAATAATTGGGGGGGTGTTGTATAGAATATAATTTATTACTTTTTTAGAAGAAGAAGAAGAAGAAGACTTTTTTAGGGTAGTTATTATGTACAAGAACAGCAGCCCCCAATCGATTAACAATGATAATTCACGTAATAAAGCTGCAAATAATATTAACAAGAAACATAGTTCTCTATTCCGTACATTTCGGGTTTGTCACAAAAATAAGAAAAACCTGGTTCGATGATACGATTGACATAACTTTCAAATCACAAAAAAACAGGGGCGCTTTTTTTCAATAAGTAAAATGTAAAACATGAGGAGTTTTATATTCTAAGAAAAAATAAGTGATTTATTCTGTTCCTTGGAATTTCCTAAAGTATTAATTATGTTGGACAATCCCGTCAAAAACTTTGTGATAGGATTGGTCAACATACGAAAGATTGTAAAAATAAATTAACAACTACTGGATTATCAACTCATCACACTAAAAAAGGCACCAATTTAACTTTCTGGAAACTAAGATTCTTGACGTTGAACCTAATTTCAAAAAAAGATTTACATCAGAAATTCTTTTCATTAATTCTAGTTTTACATGTAATTTTAAAAAAGATGTTGACAACTTAAGCCATATATATCATTATTTAATTAAACAATGATTT